>VZUI01085121.1:0-81323 GCA_013401135.1 Cettia cetti
GCGCTCGCCGGCTGCCCGCCGCCCCGAACGCAGAGCGCCGGTGCGCGGTGACGTGCTCCGGGGGATCTCATCTACATGCACACGGCGGAGCCGCCCGCCCGCCCCGCCTCGCCCGCCCGCGTCCGCGCCCTGCGGAGCGGCCCCGCCACCGCCGCGGGCTCCGAACCGCGGGGCTGCGCGCTGCCCGCCCGCCCGAGGCGCCAGGAGACATTTCATCGCCGCTGCCCACCTGGAGAGAGCTCGTCCTGCCCGAGCAGCGCCACGGGCGGCTCCGGAGGGCGGCAGGACCGAGGTGTCCTTGGCCGCGGTGCAGCCCTGGAGAGGAGGTGATGCCCCACCCGTCTCAGCGGTGGAAAAGAGATGAAACAAGTTCACACGCTCCCAGCGAGAGGGAGAGCTGGAAACGCGCTCAGCTCCGTGGGTTTCCCGGCACTGGCTTGGGATCCTGCATGGAAATGACATGGTTGGGACCACATCCACAGGCAAGAGAAGTTCTTGCCAAGCATCCATAGAAATACGGACTCGTAGAATAGTTTAGGTTGGCAGGGATGTTTAAAAGCCCATCTGCTCCAAGGCCCCTCCAATGAGCAGAGAATTCCTCAACTAGATCAGGTTGCTCAGAGCCCTGTCTGAGCTGACCTCAAATGTTTCCAGGGACAGGGCAGCCACCGCTTCTCTGGGCAACTTATGCCAGCACCCTCATCAGAACGTATTTATTCTTATCTAAATTGATAACCTCTCAGATCAAAACCATTAACTCTTTCAATACCTACTGGCATTAAATATGCCCTTTCAAGAGCTTCTCCATTCATGTTCACAGTGACCTTCCTTTTATACAAAAAGATGAACCCATCTCACTTAGAGGGTTGCTTACCATAGCATATATCCTGGTGCTGGGAGCTTTTCTCTTTTCATTCTTCCTTCTTGGTTTCAGGAGCTGCCAACTCAAAATCTACCAAAAGTTACAACCTCCCTGAGTTCACTGAAACCTGGCATGTCCTGCTCAGGTACTGTGCTCCTACTTCTGACCCTCCTGCTGCTCACCTTCTGCAAGGCCCCTAAAGTGCAGTTTCTTTGAAGAGACGTGTTTCTGTCCTAGAGGAATTCTCCCCTGGTGTTTTGAAGATCACCAGTGAGACCTGTATTGAGCAGAAAAAAACTAAACTGGAGTTTCAACATCACCTAATCTTATCCCTGGAAGAAGATGCCACAAGTTTCTGGAGTGCCATCTCCTCCAAATATGGAAATATGGAAAAATTACAGGATTTAGTTATTTCCTACATTACTGGATTCTTAAACACAAATAATGCCTAGGTGCAGGATCAGATCTTTCACTCAAGCTGTAGCAAAACTCTCTTAGTCACACAGCAGAAGCAGCTCAGAATCTGAAATTTTCCAGTGCTTTGATTATTTCAGCAGTATTCTTACTCCAAATCTCTCACAGCATTACATTTTCCTAGCAAATATTAAGAAAACATTGAACTAATGCTCAAGTGCAGCTTATTTGATGGCTCCACAGCATTTAATATATTATAGCAACACCTGCTGGTCTTGATATGGTTAAGAATCTGTTACATCCATATTTCCATGATAAACTCCAAGTTCACAAGCTGGCCACAAGAATTCAGATTGGATTCTGACACGAGTTTATAGTTTGTCCCAAGGCTTATAAAACACCTTCAGTTTCTCAGAGAATTTACCAACTTTTGATGAGGATTTTTTTGTACCACTGCAGTTTTAAGTGGGCTTTCACAGCCATGATCTCATGTATGACCAGCTTAGCTAAAGGAAACCACTTTTTGACGTAAGTAAATGTTTTTAAATGGTCAGCTTAAAATATTCTCATATTCTTCTGTACACACCGCAGACTATTTTCACGTGGCTGAAACCTCACCCAATATCACTCAAATAACAGCTAGCTTGTGTAGCTCACTGTTCCTTCAGACATCTCAAAGCAAGTTGCAAAAGAGACAGCAGAAGTGTTTCCAGAAAAAAATCATTATCAAATTATATATTTTACTTTTTTCTTGGAACCAAACAAATAAGGCACTGTAATATTTTCACATGGACAGCACTTGAGCTAAAGCCTCTGTTTCCTGCCCCAAAGGAAACAGTTCCAATTTTAATTCCCACAGAAAAAATTATGTTGCCAAAAGAAAATTTGATCAAAATCAATATATACAACAGCCGGATTTCAGTGAAAATGCTTTAGCTGAAACCATAGGAATCAGCTCTGATTGCTGATCCATCCTACAGATGGAGATCATGGGAAGGCATTGGTAGCTGTTCCCAACCAATGGACCAAGCCAGAGGCAATGCTGGGATTCCATTCCAAACCACAAATCCAGTTTCCCTCTCTCTTACTGATTTTCACTCCTATTCATCTCCATAGGGTTCCTATTTCCATTCATCATCCAAGATGGATCAGGAAGATGCTGTAAAGGCACACCAAAATATAAATGGCAGCCCACAGGTGATCACACTCTACTTCCCTGGGCTCCCACTGTGCTCAGCCAAAGGCACAGCTGGATGAAGGACAGCTGGGTACAGATAAAAGTGGTGTCAGACAGCCAGAGGTGAAGACTCTGAAATATCCACCTGCCACAGGCATCTCTGATGCCTTGAGAGGCTGACCTAGAACGGAGGCTAGACAGAGTTAAAGAATAGAGGAGGTATTTATTAAAAGGCCTTTAAGGGTACACCTTGGGCAGGACAAGAGCCTGGCCAGGGCTGCACCCAAGATGGACCCAAAATGGTCACAAAATGGATAAACAGTCACAAGGTCTCACATTTTTGTAAGATTTTGGTCAATTTGCATATTGGGGTTTAATTTTCCAGTTACAGCTTCAGGTTGTGAAGTTCCATCCTTCTTGTTTGCTCTTTTCAGTTCCCTGTTGTTTATGCCTTCTGGGCCTGAAGCTTGTAACTGTTGTCCTTGGTCTCAAGCTGGAAAAGGATTTGTTTTCTTTACTTACCCTGTGAAGAGAGCTGACTAACACTTCATATGAGGCTCAGAGCTACCCACCTAGGCAGCACAGAATCTGAAAAATATGAAAGCTAAAACTTAAGGCATCATCTCCCTGTAAGCAGAAAAGATGGTTTATTGCCTTGGGGCACTTCTGAGCTGCTACTGGGCTGTCAAAGCTGAGGCTGTAATGGTAACAGCAGCACGTTAAACCAAACCTTGCTGCTGTCCAGGGCTCTTCCTGAAGCTGGGCTTGGTCTTGTGCAATGTTGACCTTACAAAACTTATATTTGCTTCTGTTAACTCTTGGTTATTGCAGAACACTCCATCTTGGCATGAAGATGTTGATATAGAGGAAAACTTCATCTGCTTCTGCTTTTAAAATCCTGTTCTATTTAGCTACAGAGGTATGAGAAAATTTCACTTAAAACAACAGGAACTAAAATATTTGGAAAAGAACTTTAGCAAAGCATCAATCTTACAGCCATTATCTGCAGAGCCCATCATGCAGCTCCTCAAGGCAACAGACCCCAAGTCAATCTGACCCCATTTGGAGCTACTTACCTCAACCAATACACATTTTTTTTAGCCAGCTACTGAAATCTGTAGACTGTAAAGCAATTGAGTATAAACAAAATACCCACCATCATCTGGACAGTTCTCAAGTTAAGTTTTCTCAAAAAGTGCTCAGAAAAATGTCTTAAAAGAGACATCTTTTAAGATGTCTCAAAGTGCCATCCCCACAGCAGAACCCTTGGAGGCACCACACCTTCAGTCCCGGCTGTGGTGGGCACATACTCAGATAACCAGAGAGTTTCAATTTTCTAGGAGGTGTTTTATGTTGAGTTTCATTTTAAATGAGATGAAGGAATTGGCTGACAAAACAAAAAAAGTAGGATTTCACTTTTGAGAATAGGCAAGAAGAGGATGATTGAAAAGTTGCTTGAAAGTTTTCTAAATTTTAAAAAGCCTAAGTTGAAAAAAAAAAAATTGAATTCAAGTTAATAACCATAAAATCATTCCCAACCACTTTTCCAAAAGGACGAGATTGATTTACCATATCTAAAGAGACATACCTTTCTGATCATCCTACTGCATGATATGAGACATTTTCAGGAATGAATTATGTGTAGAAGGGAAGACTTTGATGTTTAAAATATTTGAACACTAGCTTTAAAGAAAGAAAAAAACACCACAGACAAATTATGCCAGTGATGATCTGCAACTGTAGACTACAGCTGTAGTTACATCACCTCCATTTTCCCAGTGAAACCCCAACTGCATTTGCTAGAAATTTGCCTAGAGTTTTAATAGAGCCTAATATTTTTCTACTTCATTTTCTACTTTTCTACTTAGAAGAAAACAGAAAACAAAAGCAGCCAGCAGAGTCTCAGATCTGTTAACACCCAGACACACAGAGCTGAGGCCCTCACCCTGTTGCAAAGAGGCACTGCAGCCCCTCAGCTCCTCAGTTTGTGCAGCCCCTCCTCACCAGTGCCAGCAGGCTCTGAGGGATGAGAGCTGCACAAATATGATGTTTGCACGCAGTTGTTTACAAAGTCAGGGGAGAAATAAATGAGGAAACCTCAGCTGCCCCACACTGGAGATGTTTCCAACCAGCCTGCTACCTTTGTTGCTGCAGCCTCAGAGGTGAGGTCAAACTGGAATTAAAGTGGATGAGAAGTCCCATAGTAAATAATTCCTCTGGCAACAAGGTGATGCCAGGTCCTCAAGGCTTCAACCCTGCTCCTCTGGATGCTGAGGCATTGTGGCACATTCACAGGTGACTCGGTGCCAGCCACAGGAAGCAGAGAAGTGGCCAAGTAAGGCTGAGAGAGGAATCTGGTCTCCACCTCACTGCATTAAAAAGGCTGGAAGCCCTAAAGCCATGAGGGATTTCTGTGCAGTAATCCTGTGCTGGGAGCATTTAGTGCTGGCTTAGAGAGTGAAGGTGTGTGGAGACTGGACAGGCCTGACCACGATCAACTCTGCTTCCCTTGGGGCAGAAGGACAATGTGGTGTGGCTGAGCCAAGATGAACGTGTTTGCTTTAGCAAAATCACCTCTATGCTACATTTATTACACACACCGTGCCAGGGGTGTTTGTTACTGGGGCCACAATTCCAGTGTGCAAAAACTCACTCAGAACAAGCAGCCCTGCTTAAGAGCAGTAGGCATGACACAGGGATTAAGGATTCACAAGATTAGCCTGGAGGGGCTGAATTTTAAATGCATCTTGAGGATGGTTCTAAATGAAATGAGATGCCTTAAAATCTGAACACACATTTCAGAAATTATATATATATATATGTAATATATGTGTGTATATGTCCTTTTAATTTTGGCTGTATTTATCATTTAATAAGATCATGCAGAAGTTTCATAAATGGATTTTGGGATGCTTCCTCTAAAAGTGCAACAATTCCCACTTGCATGGGATAGCTCTTCAAATGTACAGCTCATGCTGTGTTTTATCATGTGTGGCTGTGACACAAATATGCACTTCTTTTGTATTCTTCCTGTTGCATTAAAGCTACAGGTTGACTCTGAAGAGAGAATTTATAATAGATAGCACAACTGCCAGCAGATCTGCTGCTTTCCCACCTGTGAGATTTTGCTGATGACCACCCTGTAGTAAAAGCATACAGATAAAACTCAATAATTATCCAAACACACATTAAAACCCCCAATAAACCTGTCATTGTAAAAACAGAATACAAATAATGCCAAGACTAAAATATTCTACCCACATAGTTACATTTTACAAAGCTCTAATTTATAAACATTACAGCTCTGACCAATTTTAATAAGAACTGAACAGAGCTACCTTTTTAAAATCCATCTGCATAGTCCTCCATCCATTTCCTATTATTATCTCCTACTGTAACTCCTGAATAGGTGCTTGTTTGCTAAGAGAGGATTATCACCATTCACCATGATCAAAAAATTACTTGCAGGGATGTAGATTTACCCATGCAACAAGAGAAAAAGCATCCTTGAGGACCTTGTCTCCCCCAAATGACAGAGAGGCTCAGCCCACCTGCACCTCCAAAAAGGGAAGGTGGCTGGGACCTGCCTGGCAGCTGCTGCACTGGGATTATAAGTTGCAGACTGATGTTCTTGATCACCCCATAACTTACTGCAAGGAATTTCAGAGTTGCTGTGATAAGATAGAGACTCACACTGAAAATAAATCAGGCAAGCTTTCAAGGACAGCTTCTATGTTGATGAGATTTGCAATAAAGAAAATAAATGTGCAAGAGATATATAAATGTAATTGAATATCCAGCTATTACAGATATAGAAATTACCTCATTATATGCCTTGAAATCCATCTTTACATATTCCTGATGCCAGAAAACTTAAAAAACCCTAAACAATGGCTAGGGTGTTAGCATGCTGAGACTTCTACTTTTCTCACTGTCCAACATTATCTTCTGGTTCTGCATGTTGCTTCTTCTGTTGCTCTCATGCACTGCATAGGCTTTAAAACAGAGACTGCTTTTTGATAGGGCCGTTTTAAAAAAAGGGTTCGTGAATGATGCTCCTAACTCCAGGAGAAAATCAATTTTCAGCTCTCTGTGACATCTGTGGATTATGATCCTCAGTTCCTCTTTGGAATCCATTTGTCTCATTTCCACTTTTACTCTTAAACAGCCAACCTTATGGTGGCACAATTTCCTGTCAGGACTTTTATTAGCCTTTGATCAGATATTATTTTAGGGAACCTGTCCAGATCAATTTTTCTATTCCAGCATGTTTTTAATACAGTAGTGCTGGCTCTGGGGAGAAGCCTGTTCTCAGAGACACGTGGAATACAAGAGTTCTTCACTGCCACTAAAAAGCTGGAAGGATGTTGCTCCCTGTCCAATCCAGCTGAAAGCCAATGAAAAAGCTGAACATTATCCCTGGCTTAGAACAGTTAAACATATTTTGCTACTGGAATTGCACTGAATCTAGTAGGGCACATTAATCTTTAGCCATCATCATCACAGTCCCAGTTCTGCCAGGAGGAGCAGGCTTTTGGGCTTGTGCAGGTATTTGTCCAGGCTGATCCTCTGGTAGGAAAAGAACCTCATACAATATTCATTACTTACTCATCTCTGTCTTGATGCACATTATTAAGAGCTGCCTGGCCCTCCAGCAAAATCTCCACAACAAAATTAAGAAACACAGCCAGCCATCATGTCAAAGTCCTAAGAGATTAAATATTCTAAGTGCAGCAGCACCAGGGTAAATTAGTATTGTTACCTCCTGACCCCCAGAGCTGCACCCAATGCTGGCTTTAAACAATAAAAATAATGAGATTTTTAGCTTCCATTTATTTTGAAACAACAACTGGCAGCTTGAGAGAAGAAAACATGTTTTGGCAAATAAAGTTGACATTGACATTTTTAGTAAAGAATAGCTTTATGGTGCCTTGTCACTGGGAAAATCTGAAGAATCACTGCTGCCTCTGATGTATGATGTTTTTCACAGGGACAGTGTATGTATGAGTAATAAAGAACATTTAGTACAATTTTTATCTGCCTTTAACAGAGATGTTGAGAATATTTAAATAGAAACCAAAACATTTCTAGCATTAAAGTCTTCAATGTATTTTTGAAATATTTCATCTTTAAAAAAAAAAGGTAAAGGCTGATGCATGATAAAATTCCTTCCTAAAACTATGCCAGTGAGAAGCCTTGACAGATGGAAGTAGGATGACAAAACCAAATTCATGTAGTTGGGTTGGATTCCCTAATATTCCCAATAAGGGGCAAAGTCCAATTTAACAGTTTTGGAGAGAGTTTTCGGGGGGTTTTGGGTTTTTTTAACACACTTGAAAATGAGCCAGTCTGTAGGAAAAAAACACTTAAGACTACATTTGACTATGCAAATGCTTTCAGAACTGTTATGTCTTTTCCTGCTCCAGACCACACTTCTCTAGCTTTCAATTTCTCCATGAAAACTGGGGACAGCTTGCCATAAGGGAAGTGACAGAATTTGCTTTTATTAATCTCCCTCTCAATTGATTTAGAGACCATATGGAGTTTAAAACAAAAAAGTCCAAAACAAGAAAAACAAGGAAAACCAATGGATTTGTTAGGAGGCACCAAAAGTGCAATAGTGAGGGGAGCTGCAGGTAGGTGTGACATGCACAAATATTCATCACCCTTTTAGCTTTAGATGCTGGAAAGACATTCTCTATTATTCATCAATTCTGTGGTGAGCAGACAGATTATGCATTTTTCCCTATTAAGTAATCTTGCTCTGGGCTATGAAATTGAAAAGCTTCATTTATTTATATATTTACTTATTTTGAGGGAAAATGATTTCTCAGCAAAGCCCTCCCCAGTGAAACTGCAGCATCAAAGCCTCTGGCCAAGCTCCCAAGCATTCCATCCTGTGCCTGCCTTCAGCCAGCACATCACAATATGGAATTACAGACACAGATCACTTACTGCTTTTGATACTAAATACAGGGAGATGTTTTACATTGGTGGCTTGATTGTGGCACAGACATTAATACCAGCCATAAAGGACAGATCCCATTCCAGTGATATAAAAGAAATGTGAAATGGATCAGGTCTGTAGTTTCCTTTATGTTATTGTTATATATTGTATCCAACACACATCCAGTGATACCAGCTCACAAAAAAAAAAAAAAAAAAAAAAAAAAAAAAAAAAAAAAAAAAAAAAATCCTGACATTAAATCCTTTAATGTACATTGAGCTGCTTTTGATTTGCTTAAACCAAAGATGAGCAAAGAGCAGTTGTTGAGCTGTCCAGCCCTGAGCAAGGGTTTTATTGGTGGTGGTTACTGCCCTCCACCCCTGAGGCACACAGACCCCAGGAGGACAGCAGGGACCTGCTCTGGGCTGAAATCCTGGGGTTTCGGCTGCTCTTTAACAGAGTGTTGCAGGGAGCTGCCCTGCTGTCAGCACATTGCATTCAACACAATTAGTACAATTCCCTGCCAGAGAAAACACTAAGGGATAGCTCGGTGATAGACTGGGGTTATTCAACTTTTGACAAAAGGTTAGGGGAATTCTCTTGAAACAGTAATTGTCTGTCACATGAAATACTGCAACTTCTTGAGCACAGAAGGAGGACACCGTAATGTGAAGGGGATTAGGGCAGGAGGAAGCTAGAGGCAGGCAGGGTAATAGAGAGGAATCCAAGTGGACTTGCCAAAATAGTCTAGGGAAGAATGGAGAGAAAAGTAAAGAATAAAAGTTAACGAGGACCTCAATTTTATCTGATGTATTTGCAGCTAAAATAACTGAAGTTGGTTTCCTTCCAAGTCTTAAAGATTTTTGAGGTCAGTATGTGCACAGGGAACTTCTGTGGTATTGCAGAGGGGCCTCAGAGGAATTGTGAGCCAAAACAAGACAGAATGGCATAGGAAGAATAATGTATTTTTTGTGGTGACAATGTTCACTACACTATGAAAGGAAACTCACATAATAAACTCATCATCCCAAAGCTCCAGGGCCCAATCCAGACATGGTGCCACTGTTACCTGGCTAAATGGATGCAAGGGAAGTGGATTGCCTGCCCAGGCAAATGTTCTGAAGGTTTGGTTTGGGGAAATGAGATGCCTTCAGAAAGGACACACCTTTTTCAAGCATGAGTGCACAAGTAAGGTTTGGAACAGAGGGTAAGAAAGGCTTGAAGTGAAAATTTATAATTTAATCTTGTAATGGAGCCAGAAGTGATGCTCACAGCACACATTTTACCACTAGCTGTAACTGATCACAGATCCAGCTACTGATTATCACTAAATTAATCCTGTTGATGAATCCTTCAGCATCTATCTTACAGTCCTCTTTTCTTCCCCATGACACTTTCCTAAATTTTTTTTTCTCAATGCCTGAATGGAGCATTTATCTACAACAGGACCCTGGAATTGACTGGGACAGGGAGCTGCTTCCACCTGTTATGTAATACACAGACAGGACAGCAGTGATAAGAACAGAGCATCTTCATAACATCCACTCTATGTATGACATAAATGAATACATCAGATTAGTCTTTAAATAGCCTACTCTAAAATTAGATAAGTGAATGCTGCCACACAACACTAATACTAATGGAATTGGAAGAGCTGGATACCAGGAGCAGACGGTGTTGAGAAAATTCTCTGCCTTGAAAATGTTAATTCATTTAATTGCCACTAATTGTACATAGCATCAGTGCAAATTCAAACAAGAGAACTTGAACAAGCAGTTCTGAGCCTGACCTTTGCCAGGTAAAACCTTCAGTTTAAGGAAAATCTATCTCAGAATCAGCAAATGTATTCTCTTTCATGCTCACCTAGCTGTCCAAAGCACTCTGCAGGTGTGCAGACAAGCCCAATACTAAGATAAATGTAGCCCAAATTCATCTCAAACAAAGTGCACGAACAACAGTTCTAAGCCACATCTTCCATCACCTTACTCCTTAACTGCATGATTGTGAACACACAGCAAACCTCATGGTGTCTTAAAATGGCCAGAGAAGGAGCCCTTCTCCTCTCAACCACAGTGTATCCTGTAATAGATAATTCAGTTTTATGGTTGGACTTTTCCAACCTAAACCATTCTATGATTCTCTAAAAATTCCTCGCCCAATGGGATTTTGGGGTGCAGAGAAGAGAGAAGAAAAGACCCCTTTGTTTTATGGAATGAAAAACTGAGATCTGATAGCCAACAAGACACTTAACAGTGCCATGATGGACACAATTTGGTATGCTAGAGGAAAATTCTTCAGTCTTTTGGGAATTTATTGTCACAAGCCAGCTGCTTATACTGGATTAGAAAGGGAATTAGAAAATACACAGCCCAATTAAAAAGTAATGTTTGTTTGTTTGCCTCTTGCAGTTCTTTTGCTCTTTCATACTAATTCCTTCTCTTTTCCATTTTTACTGAATTCAATATTAATATTGATATTCATAAATAAATCCCAAGATTCATGTCTTTTTAAAATGCCTCTAGCATTTTTCACTCCATGGCCTGATCCTGCAGCTGTAAATGGAGCTGCTGCAGTTTCCATCAGCTCAGGGTACAGCCCCAAGCAGGACTCCAGTGGAAGGTGACCTCAGAACGCAGTGACCTTTCCAGAACATCAAACCAAAATGCAAAGGTGCCCCAGCTCTTCAAGTAAGGACACTGAAACGAATCAATATCACTTTGCACTGATTTATAGCAAAGTTGAAGGAAGGCTCACGCTGAAGACAAAACAGAAGAGGAATTTTTCTCCATGTGTTTTTCAGTTGGCGAAAGTTGGAAATGGAGCTGGCACATAACAAATGCTGGTAGTTAACTCTGCTACCCTCTGGAACGGTCCATTAAAATAACAAGGATAGTAACAGGTGATATTTCAAAGTAGCACTGAAATTCCAGCAAACAATCTGTAAATACCTGCCCAGACTTTAAAAATACCCATCAGATTTAGCAGATTTCAGGCTAAATTCCTATTTTCCATCAAAGTACAGCAAAAAAAAAATTACACAACTCCTTAGACCTATGAATTCTGTTTCTTTTCGAAGCAAAAAGGTTTTTAAAGATGCAAAGTTCTTTCTTGTTGGAAAGAAGAAAGAAATACAGTAATTTATTTGGTACCTTTAAAACCGATGAAAAATTTCAGATAGAAAGCTTGTGGCACTCTACTTATTTTTAATTTCATGAAAGAGCTCACATGATTAGAAAAGAAACACAAACATTCCATACTGAGTTGAAAGAAAAACTTCAAATAAGAAAAGAAATGGGAAAAAGAAAATCCTCCAACATGATGGTCTAGAAAATTCCATTAGTCTTCAGATGAATAAATGCATTCCATTGTCACATCTGACACCCTGAATGGTTCCAATCCTGGTAATTCTCATTTTGGGAAGCAAAGCTTGTACAGGACAAGGAATCACTCAAGACTTCTGTGTTTGCAAGTCCCATTTTTGTGCCATTTCTGCTGCCATCCCCCAGCTGGGCCAGCTGGCTGCAAAGGGGCTCTGCTGCAGCCCTGCAGCACCCTCAGCTGCACTCTGGTGAGCTCAGCAGGGCAAGGCATTTGAATTTTAAATTGCAGAGTTCCCTCCATCTTTCAAGTTACTCTTGTTTGATGCTCAAAGCCAGAAAAGCCAATTGAAATGTAATTCTCTTCTTCTTTGATTTATAGCAGCTGTGGATTAAGAGGTTGATTTGGGACAGATTCAATTGTTTCCTCACTGAAAAAACCCCAAAACATAAGAGCTTTTCTAAAGGTTTGCACCTTGAATAATGGTTGTGTGTGTTTCATTCTATTACATCACTGTATTTTATTAGAAAGCATTATTCAACCCTTATTTCCTGGAATTTCACCATGGCCCATTCATGTATTGTCAGAACATGGGAGCGACTGAACAGCACTCTGTGCTCAAGACATGGGGGAAAAGGGGCTTGGCTGACCTGGGATTTCATCCACTGAAAAAAAGACTTCAGGAACCCCAAAATGGGCCATATGAATGCACTGCTATTGTTAGCAGGAATTTTTTTTTTCAAATAAACTTTCAAAGGGTGATTTTGTTTCAAAATTTTTACATCTTTCCACACTTCTAAATGATGCCCTGGCATGAAGTGGACCAGTTCTGACCCTGAAGAACTTTCAGTTGTACATACATACTTACATACATACTATATTTCACTATATATTTTAGTGAAAAAGCATAAGTAATTTCTTTTGGTCTGAACATTTCTCTTTACCAATGTTTTGATTTAGTTGACAGAGGAACGAACAAACAAACCAATTATTTGTATATCTCCAGTCTCCTTAGTAAAGCATTCCCTTTTCAAGTTTATAGGAGACAGCATGCTTCAAAACAACCCACTCTGATCTGGGGCTTAGAGAAAAAGATGTTTAGTTCATATAAATCAATATACCCTCAGTGAGGAACATGAAACTGTGCTTTCATGCCACGCCAGGAACCTACCTGGTCTTACTATCTCAATTCAGAGTAACTTTTTGTTTGAAAATGCATGTGTTTCATCACTCAGAAACACTGAGTTAAAAAAATATAATTACAGAAAACATTAATGATGTCTTCCCCTAAAATATGTGCATTGAAATGCACAAGGTATTGGAAGATAGGGACATGCTGTACAAAAACCAGGACCTTTTGACAAAAGAGGAATGCTTTGAAAAGATAAAGGGAAGATCAATATGTTCCATCTTTATAGGCTCTCATCTTGTATTCTCCTGTAGTCTCAAGTCAAAGCCTACTTTTGTCTGTAGTCTAACAAAGAGTATGGGTGTTATGAAAGGTACAGTGGTTCCTTCTTTATGCTCCCTGATAACTCGTCATTTACAGTCAGCCTGAGATTGAAAACAGCTTTTTCTTTACCTGACTGCCTCCCCTTGCAGAGCAGCTCAGGCCCTGCTGCAGTGTGGAACCGTGGTTCCCTGCAAGGCTGTTCCCTTTGTCTGATCCCTCCCTGCAGAGGCTGGCTCAGTTCCCTGCCAACAACAGCCAGAGTAGAAAGCTGGGGGAAGAATAAATCTGTTTATCTGATGTACCAGGGACTGCCACAGCTGTGTTACACACTGAATGGAAAACAGGCCTCAAAAATACCTTAACCACAGGAGAGGATGTGGCAAACGTGTTCCCATTCACCAAAGCTGCAAACACAAGGTGCTGTTGTGGTGCCACATCTGCCCCAAGGATGTCCTGCCTTGCCACAAGCAGCTGAAAGCTGAGGCATCCACAGGGACCAAGCCCAGAGATTCACCTGAGCAGCCAACTTTGCATTGCTCCTGAAAGTGCTGCTGGTAAATATAAAACACCCCTCTCTGGGCAAGGGCAACCCACAGCTGCACAGCAATTACAGAACAAAGCTTGTTCTGAGAGGAGTACCTGGATGTGACAGCAATCACTCCTGTATAGAGACACCACTTTCTTCCCTTTTCACCTAATTATCTGTATTTAAGCTGTGCCTGTTCACAAGAAGTCATGCAGGATGGAAAAGGAAGTACAAAATCACACTCGCCTCTTCCACAATAACTTAAAATAGCTTCCCTGGAAACACAGAGTCCCTGTGATATTCCTTGGTGTCTCAGCCAAGAAAACTTTACTAAGTCCTTCCGTGAGGTACACTGTGACTCTTGTTATTTTTGCCTGTATTTATAGCAAGGCTTTCCTCTCCAGTTAAATAGCATTGGTATTCAGCACTATTTTGAGGATTTCTGGAGGAGTTGGGGGGAGGAGGAAGGGACAGGGGATGGTGGGTGGTCTGTCTGGGAAGCAACATCCCTCCATAAACTCATGGCAATTTGCTGGACCACCTACGTGAGTTGTCACTTGCTGGCTCCACAGACAATTCACTCAGGAAAAAGGAATTATCTTCAAAATCAGATTGATTGATTTCTTTCTTTTTCATGTGACACCATTCTGGCCAATTACAATTGCATCAGGAGCAGACTGGTTACCTTAGAACATTCTACAGCTACTGCACAAAATAAAAAATGGGCTATTAGAGGGTGCAAATGAAATCATGCAAACACAATCTTTGTCCACTGAAGCAGCTACACCTGTAGGAGCCCAGAGCTGGAGGCAGTGGAATGTTGTTTCATTTCTGAATCTTAGAATCCATCCTTGCAACATCAGGGATTGCAGGGAATCAGAAAATCCTTTTCCATGTTGGTTCTGATCATAAAACCCCAGCACTACACCCTCATGCAGAAGCCCATGAAAGTATAAGATGGGCTTTTCTAATCTGAAAAATCAGTCAGGACCTTCACTTGCTTTCTGCTTACCTGCTGCACCTAAGGAAAGCAGGGTGCCCACCCCATCCAGAGGGCAGCCCTTGAGCCTGGGGCAGCACGAGGGAACTTGCACTGCTTCCTTAGCAGAGGCTGGAAATCAGACTCTTGCTTTATCCTGACATAATTGCATTTGTTACTTGTGTTACAGCAGATAAGGAAGTAGCCAGCAGGACAACAGAGTGAATGATGCCACTACCAGCCTTCAAATTGCAAACACACAAAAGCACCTTCTTTAAAAACTCAGAGCTCTGCTGGTTGAAAGCCTGAGTTCTCGACAAGGAGGCAGATGTATCCTTGGAAGAAATGCTAAAAATACAAAATCCTTTTCCTGCAGACAAAGAAAGGCTCTGTGGACTGAGACCCATTTCTTATCTTCCAGAGAATTGTTTTGTCTGGATGCTATTAGCACAGCATTCCTCTGATCATTTGTAAATGTCATTTACAAACTCTGGCACAATTGTTCTCTGTAGAATAGACTACAGGGTCCAGCCTTCCTCCTTTCAGACTGCAGCCCATGCTCTGTGATTAATAAGATGTTGCATATTGTGTTTTTCAGTTCATGCTCCAGTGCCCAGGACCCACGTGCTGCACTGTAACAAACCAGCTCCAGCACTGCTGAATGTGTGATGTGTGACACACAGAGCATCCCACTCCCAGTTTGAAAAGTTCCACTCCTCTTCTCATAGAGCTTTCCTTGAAGTCACCACTGATCCTGGCTGGATCAGAGAAGTGGGCTGAGCCACAGGGAACCAGCTGCATGAATTCCTGTGCTCACAACAGTCTCATGCAGACAGAGATTTCTGGTCCTATTCAGGGCTGTCTTCACAGCTGCACTACTGAGTTGATCCCTGGCCTCACATATCCCAGTGTAACATCAATTTGCAGTATTTCTGATCCATTTTTTTAATTTGTTTTGGTTTGGTTTTGCCAAGAATATCACAAGTAACTGCTGTTTACACAGACCAGATTGTCATTTATGTTGTCTCCTCTGAGGTAACAGATGCAGACAGAAAGGGAAGTTTTGATTTTGATCCTATGCTAAGAATTGCACATTTTTTGACCCAAATCCAATCTGCAGAAAGATCTGAAATTCATGCCAGTAGTGTCCATTAAAGAGGTATTTGACACGCCTCATCTCCATTTCCACTTAAACAAAACGGGGCACAGCTCCCTACCATAGCACCTGCTCAACAAGAGAATGAGGTAAGGACAAGAACAGACACAGCAAATAAAGCTCTTGGGATGGCACACCCCAGACAGAATTCTGTTCTGGATTTGATTGCTGCATGCAGGCAATCTAGGAATATAGAATACAGGTAATGGATGCTTCACCAACCCCTCATATGGGGGCTACATCTGCTTGCTTAATTTTAAAATTCCAGTTATCAAATAAACATGCTGAACTCTAGGCCACAAGAAGCAGATGCTGTATGTTTGCTTCTACTTTGAGATGTTGGTATTTTTGTGACAACGTCCAATTCTGAAAGGCACTGGCTGTTTATTCATTTCAAAGGAAGAAAGGGAACTCTCTGTTGAATTAATTAATTTCCTTCAATTCATGCAAGGCTTCAACTTCACAGTTTGTGATCAAAGAAAGGACATCTTAAATAATGTTAAATATGTTTTAGGTTTTACAATGTGCTATCTGCTGGTTTGGTTTCCACTTCTCTAACAAAACTCTTGCAAACACATCATGCAAGGGCTCTGCAAAACACCACACAGGAATGACAGAGCGAGGGCACTGGAACCAACATTGAAACCAAACAAAAGCCATTTACTGCCTTATTAGTACCAGTTCAGAGCTGAAACAGCATAACATCCTGAAAACTACCCCCTACAACCTTCTCAAAACCATCAATGGACAAACACCTTCAGCAAGGGGACTGGTTCCATCTAGGGGAATCCATAGTCAGGTGATTCCCAAATGCTGCCATGTACCAGATCCCATACTGGTGACATCTGGATTTCAGGTCCCAGCCAGAGGGGAGTTTGCTCCCTCAGCACACTCCAAAGGTGTGGAGCTGGGGAAACTCCAGCATCACAGAGACTGCACTGATTCCAGCCCAACACAGAGAATTATGTCATGTTTGCCAAAATATTAATGTGTGTTATGCTCCAGAGTTAACTAAAAACATTTCTTAATCCATTGGCTAATCCAAACAAACAAATTAGTATAATTGGAGAGTTGTGCTCACGAATACAAAGCATAAAGAGAGGGAACACGAATTGTCTTGTTGTCATTCCTCTCAGGCAGCATGTGCAGCTAGTTCTGCTCCTTGCAGCCTGAGCATTCTGGTATAATTGATGGCAACATTTATCACAACAGCAGCACAAAAGCATCAACTGCTTGATGAATTTATTTACTCCTGCCCAGAAGTGAAGCTATGATTGGACCACTTTATAAACATCAAACTGCTGTAGACCTGGTCTGTTGTTGATTGCACAAGGGGAAAAGAGGGGGAAGAAAAAAAAGAATTAAAAACAAGGCAAAAAAAAACTTGATTGGGAGGCTGGAGGTTCAGTGAAAAGACAAATGTCTTTCATTAGAAGAACACAACCATTACTTTATCTAATTTAAAAGAAAAAATTAAAAATAATCACTCTTGCATCCATGATCAACAGCAGCAGTATTATCTGCTGCAGAGTTTAGGCCTTCCTCTGGCAGGTTTTTTCTTCCCTGCCCACAGTATTCCAGGAGGCAGAGAATTGTAAAGTACCAACCTTCCAAACTAACATGGCAAGGACACTGGGCTTAGCAAAGCAAAACCAAGAACCACACCACATTCCTATTTTGTGATCTCTTGTCCTCCACAGAGAAATATTGGGGTCATGTTCTCTTTGTCCTGACACAACACAGTCATCTGAACCTATGCAAAACTTGTTACTTTTCCTAGGTGGATTCTGCATTTTTTGTCCACAGATGGAAGGAAATCCAATAGGAAATAGATCCAATGGCTTTACATTTGCTAGGTTTCCAGACTATCTCTAAAAGGGTCTGAAGACCATTGCTTGAGATGGAACGGTCTGCAACACTCAGTCTGCACACTAATTAAGTATTGTTATTTTTCAAAAAAATTTTCCTTTTTTCCCTGGTTGGCTCCTTTGACTCCCCTCTGAGAAGCACAGAGGACAGCAGTATCTGGAGATGAGTTTCAAACATCCAAGTGCTGTTTGGAGCAGTCTCTATCCAGTCTGCAGCAGAGCAGCAGTATCATCACAGGATGATTCACAGACAGGGAAACAATAGGAATGCCATTACAGGCTTCTGCAGGATAAAGAGTACATCCTTAATGAGATCTCAATGTCTTGTAACTCACTAGATAAAGTTTCATTTATGATATTCTGCTAAGACACCAAAATGTTGTCGGTCCTGATACAGTCAGGCTCTTCAGTCCATAATTAAGACTCAGTGCTTCAAACTCCTTAGAAACTCATATCTGATTGAGGGTAGATTTCTTTTTCTTTGAAATAATAGGTTTTGTGCTCAAAGATGTCAACTTTCACAGCGCTGGGACAAGGAATTCCAACAAATAAATTTAAAAGCACACAGGGGTACATCCCAAGGGAAACAGTGGTGAACTGTCCTGCAGAGGCTGTGCAAGCCAGCAAGGGTGAGCAGTGTGCAGGGCAGAGACCAAGGTGCTCCACAAGCACTGGAGCAACTGACAGTTGCTGTGTCAGGCCCCAGGCAGAAATAAGTGGGATTTCAGAATCATCTCAGGCCTCAAGAGCACAAAGGTCACTCCATTTCTTTGTTGCTTGCGTTCCTTAATGACTTGGGAGCTTTATAAAATTCCTGCTGAAACCTTTTAAATTCGCTTCCTAATTATGCTGCATCGAGCTGAGGAGCCGCATAAGGCACTTTGTTGGAGAGAGCTGGTACAAGCACCATGCTCCCAGCAACAGCCTGGGAAGGAAAATGGGAACAAGCACACTGCCTCCCAAGTGCCTGCAGGACCAGCCTTGTAGTCATCTAAAGATTATTTTTATGAGTGGGACTCGTGTCTCCTTTATGTTTTATGCAGCACTTCAAACTCCAGGTCAGTGTCACACAAAGAACAATAAGATAATCATAGTAATAAAATGCTAATCCATCCCATTAACCTCTGCCTGGAAAATTGCAGGTGACCTGGCTTCCAATAACAACGCAGGGAGGCCTGAGGAAAGGGCAGATTAGACAGATTCCAGCACAGGGATATAACCCACCAAATCCTGCTGCATCGAGTTGCTAACGTTATACACCCCATGGAAAATTGGATGAGAGCAGCAAGAACTGCTGGTGGCACAGTTTCCATCCTGGCTGCTGAGCACAGGAATTGAGTGAGCCCCGGGCAGCCCAGCCAGGGAGAGAGATGGCTATTAATGTAAAAGAAAAGCCTGCATAAGTAGGGGTAAGCAGTTTCCACCACACTCATCACTGTTCAATGAAAGGCACAGCTGCACCTTTCTCTGAGTTATCAAAGATTATTTCAAAAGAGCAGAGAATGGCATCTACAGCAAGATACATCCCACCCTCTCTTCTGTTACTCCGTTCTACAAAGCACTGGGCTGTGCTTTCCTCCTTTAGCAAAAGCCTCCTGGCCAAAATATTGCTTCCCACACGAGATGGCTGCTCACAGGTAGCCTGTCCTTACCCAAGTCCTTCAGAGGCTGTGCTCTTTTCGCCAGAGAGGAGACACATTTCTAACAGCTGCAGTTGGGACTCAGAGGAGAATTTAAAGTCTCACAAATGCCTTGGTAGATGAAGCAAGGCTGGCTGTGCCTGCTCTTGCTAACAGGAGTCAACCCAGGCCTGGCTCTGCTGGGAGCTGCCAGAGCAAACAAATGCTGTGGATGGAGGGACTGAGCACAGCATGAGAAAACCACAGAACAGGTCCTTTGGTTCCCTTTTCAACACAAATCTTGCTGGTTACTTCAAAAACTCTGTGAAGGAAGGCAAAGGGACTCTCTACTGGCTTTCAAAATTCAAGAGGCTTTCAACTGCAAGGAACAAATAGCTACCAAAGACAATTATTTTTGCTTTTAGCTTAAGTATCTCCTTTAAAAAATAAAACCACAACAGTGCGTAGCAGCTGAGGACTTTGCCTCCCTCATATTAACAGCAACTCTGCTGTAAACTTTGCTTTTCTTCCCTTTTGCATGACAGTTCAATGACAGAAGGAAAAGGCGATGGCATTTCCATGTGGTTACTGCTCTTTTCACTGAATATAAAGGAAGGAATTTCTCTGGAGTTACACCTTTGTGGAGGTCTGAGCTGCTCTTCAAGCCCCAGGGGTGGCAGTGGTCCAAGGGAGCTGAGGGGTCTGGGATGTGCAGATGGGCAGCTGGCTGGTCAGGCCCAGCACAGATGGCTGATGTCAGGAGGAGCAGGACACAGCAGTGAGGCTGAACTTGCTGGCACTGCTCAGGGTCATCCCAGGACAGGCACGAGGGCCCACCACGAGTGCTGCTCTCAGCTGTTCTACCTCACATGCACACACCCTCTCCCAGAAGAGAAAACCACATCCACCATGGTTTGCAAAAAGCCCTCAATACCATTAGGGTGAATCCTTCCTTGCTATACAAATATACTTTTGAGAGATACTTTATAAAAGCTTTAATAGGGTTTTTTAATAATTCGTATTATTTATAACTATTAATATTCTTTCTACATTACTTAACTATTTCACAAGCATGCAAAAGCCCAGCCAATTAACAGGCATTTATCTGCAAATTATTAATAACCTGTCAGGTATGCCCTGGTCCCCAGCAAGATTATATGCAAGCAATAGTGGGATGTACAGCTCAGGGCAACACCAGGACCACACAATCAGAGGCAGGAACAAGGCACAGACCTGCCAGTCACCCTTCCTGAGCCTGACTCTACTGAGGAAAACCTCCCCCCTGCAGAAGATGGAGCTTTCCTGTAAAAGCACAAGACTATTGACCACATTAGAAGGGCATAAAGAATTCTGCTGTTTATTTTTCATTGTCTTTCTGTTCATTTCTTCTCTCTGCCATCTTTCTCAATGATCTCATTCACCTTCTCCTACTTCACTCACCAGAAGGATCACTAAGGACTACTCACCCTCCAGCCTTAGGAGAAAGGGGAGCAATGCTCTGGGGAACTCAGCAAGGCAGAGCTGCAGAGAGGAGCCTCAGCTCCCGTCCAGGACCCCTTGTGGCCACGGCAGCACCAATCCCTGGGGGAGAGGAGCTCTCCCAGGCTCCTTTTGCCTTTCTGGGGAGCTCTGCATCCTACCCTGAACTCCAGGCTGATGGAGCTGCACCACAATCAGGAATGACTTTAGACCCAAACTGAGGATGCTGTGCACATCTGCAGGTAATGTGAACGAGCACCAACGTCAAGGCAGATTTATGCCAGCTGAGAAACCTGTTTTCTCCCCAGCCCACCTTGCAAGAATAAAGCATTTTCTTTCCTCAGTCATGAGACACTAGCAGGGTTTGCAGGGCTCTGTCTCCAACTCGCTCCAGAGCCAGCCCTGCCTCCTGAGGCTGCAGCAGTCTCATCCAGGATGCTTGGTCTTTTAATTCAATTCCCTTAAACCAACAGCACTGCTGAGGCTTTCCCCTTCTGTTCTCATTAGCAGACCAAATATGTTCTAGATGAATTGCATAATTTTATCAGCAAATCCATTTTCTTCTGCAATTTTTTTTTCCAGTTTCCTGAACTGCGGGGCTCCTTTTTCCCTGCAGAACTCCCCAAAGAGATGCCACAAAGCAAAGCAATCATGCAAAAAGATTTATGACAGTCATTTGTATACATGAGTATGCTCACAGACATTCAAGTTCCCTCTTCTGTCTTCTCCTTTTATTTAGTGTGAAAGCACAAGCTGTTCCTAAGTCACATTTATACATTTTTCATAAATCAGATACATTACTCATATCATTTTAAAGATGGACATGAGGGAGGTTTGTGTGTTTTCTTCTTTTCAGGGTCCCAGCATATCTCATGCTTTGCCTGAAATCTTTAAAAAAGCATCAAATTTAACCAAAAGGACACTCACCTCATTATTAACCATGACCTGGACTGAGCCTTTGCTCAGTGTAGGGCTAGCACAAAGCAAAGGGGCCCAGGGAAGGAATGGTGCTGCAGACACAGCTCCTGCCTCCATCCCTTGGCTGATCCTGCAGCTCTCAGCAGCTGCAGGCTGCTCTCATGGAGTCACCTTCCAGGTTATATTCCTGCTCAGGAAAAGCAGGAGACAGAGCTGAACAGTAACACTCCCAAAAAAGAGTGTGACAGGAGTTCCTGCAGAGCCCCACCACAGCCTGGCTCTTCTTTAGCATTGAAGCAGCGAGATCTGGTTAAAGCACGTGATCCATGAAAACTGATACAGGTTCCTGGAGCTGCTGTGGACTTGCAGAACAAACACAGACATCTCCTCTAGGTTTTCCCCCATCTCAGTTTCCTATTTGCAAATGCCTGCCCGATTTTACACCACCACACAGCAAATCTAGAATATTTGTTAGAAAAAACTTCATCCTCAGGTTCTTTTCCTCAACCCATCTTGTTCTCCCTGAAAAAATAATGAAAACTGTATACACTGGTAAGAAATGTACCTTTTTGTCCCCAAAAAACCACAGCAGTATGCATACATCTCATCTTACAATCTGCTGAAAGAACAAGACACATCACAGCTTGATTAGCCCATGTCTGTCCTGTGCAGTCCTTTGCTTTACTCTGTGCAAAGTAAATGAAAAAAAAAAAAAAAATTAGCTTGAAATCAGAAAAGGCAGGCTCAGCAATTTGGACTGCTGATGTCCTAGGATGGAGTTCGGGCTGCCTTGTGATGCAGGGACAGTCCCAACATTTGCACAGGTTCCCTGAGTGTCCCAAACCCAGAGGAGGTCCATGGTTGCATGTTACAGATCACATGCACACAACACAGAGGACTGGAAGCAGCAGGCACTTGCCTTGCTCTGCTTTGGTAATTCTCCACTCTGACCACATCAACATTAAAAACCAGGCAAATGGCAGAATCCAGGGCAGAATCCTCCCCTGTTCTGCATCCTCCCTACACAGGCACACAGCCACCTGAAGGGCTTGGCAGGGGGCAATCAAAGCACAGCACATCGTTTGTCCTGCGTGCCTGGCGAGTAACTCATCTCATTACAGATAACCTGGACTCAGGAGCAGAGTGAATGAGCTCCTGAGCAGAATGCTTACCCTATTACCCAGCTGAATGCTTCCAAAGAGTTACCAGAAAATATCAATCTTCTGTGTTCCTGGGAACGTGCCGATGCAGCACGGAGAGCTGAAGGCCAGGCAGGACTTCAGCCCTCCAGAAGAATTTCAGTGCTCAGCACACAGCCTCCTCTTCCAGCTGCTCTCTCAGGAAGCAAAGCCTGGCCAGGGTTTGACTGACATCAGCCACCCAGAGCACAGAGATCCATCTTTACCTGTGTTTATCACATATTTTGTGCTACTTAAGGCAAGTGTCTTCTCTGCTGCTGCCAGAGTTAGGATTAGTTAGACTTTTTTTTTCCCCCCTTCTTGGTGAGAAGTTGAACAAAGTGTTTTTCATTCTTGTCAAATATACATTTGCAAAACACTGGCATTTATTGGACACAAAAGCTAAAGAAAGTGACATCAAAAGCTGGGTGAAAAGAGAGTTTGGGCTGTTTCCTACAAATAAACGACAAAGAATTGCTAGACAAAATCATATACTTTCTGAAAACATTTCACTTAATTGGATGTAAGTATTTTGCCTGATGATGATGCTTGCCTGGCAATGATGTTTTCCTAATACACAGCATGCTGAAGCTTTATTCAGAAAGGCTTTGAAATTACACTGAAAGATACCACTTCTGTACAAGAGCAGTATCAGAAAACCTTCCATATTGTAGCAGTCCAGAGTATCAAGATCACTCAGCAGTGGAAGGTGGTGAAAGGAAGAGGCTATAAAGTTATCAAAACAAGAGGAGAATCTGTCCAGATTAGAGAGAACTGTGAATAGGAAGTCTCTTTATTTTTAAATACTATGTTATTAAAAGCCTAGCATGACCAAATTACAGCGAAATTGTTGCTAAGTGTTGAAAGAATAAAGATGAATGTGACAAGAAGAGGAAAACAAATCACATGTTAGGAAAAAACCGCTTTCTAACTGATAGCAATTAAATGTGGGTATGAAGGTTAGTGTCCTGATGTGATTTTTTTTCTAATCACTGCAAAAGTGGCTGTGTGAAGCTGTAAAGCAAGTCAAAATGTGTCTATCTCAAGATCTATGGATTATACACTTGGCAGACTGTTTCTTACAGGGACATTATCAAGCCGCTGTTCCCAGTGCTCGTTTAAATAATCCTGTAAAGATAACAAGTAATGCCCTAATTAAAAACATTCTTTTCCATCATGCAAATCACTTTAAAGATATCTGTGACTGATATGATGGACATTACAAATTCTGGTAGCACCCACCCAAGCCTATGCCAGCAGCACGCTGGTATATAATTTTATCTAATTGATCAAATAAATTAAAATAACCATTGAAACAAGCTATAATAAGACTTGTGTAATTCCAGTGCTACCTATTATATTCCTTGCCTCTTTATCTCCTCTGTCTCATTAAAATATTCATCCAGGTCCTGGCTGAATAATAAAATGGCAGCTCTGATGGTTTCATGACAGAGCAGTGGATGAGCTATGGCTGAACAGTTCAATTAATCCCAGCCTCTCCCTGCATTACTGTTTCTTACTGGTATAAAAAGTATTGAACCAGGTCCTTTTATTGTCCCAGTGACTTCACTGCAGGCAGCAATTCTCAGCCTTTAGCAGACAACCAAAACTAACACAACTCCCCCGTGAGATGGCAGCTTCAGACAGCAGGTTCTTCGTGGAGATGCTCTGTGTCTGCTGGGTGTGGACAGGACAACTCCCACTGCATTTTTTTCATCTCATCATTCTATGAACAGTGTCAAAATGTGATTATCTCGGCCTCTTTGTCTTCTGGAAGAAACAGCACATGTAATATCCTTTTCCAGGTGGTATTCATAGGTAGTTTAAAGTGAGTCCTGACTGCTTTGCTTTATTTGGAGACAAAAATTCCCACACAAGGGAAAGCTGAGACACAAATGGTCTAGGGGGTTAGAAAAAAACCCAGAAAATTAAAAGAAGGGGAACAAAACCTGAAAGAGAAAAACTGCAAAACCCCCCATCTGACATCTTTCACAAAGAAAATTTTGTCTTTCATATTAATTTACAATCATTCTGTAAGCCTTGAAGAAAAAAATCCCAAAATCTCAGTCTTGGGAAAGAAGGAAGCTAAAAGAGAGATGCTGCCCTGCCCGAATGACCACAGCCTTCTCTGGGATGCTGATCTCAAGAGGGTGAAGTTTCCCATTTTTTCACAACTCAGTGTATTGCAAATGAAATGTACTGGCTCAGGCAGACAGAATGGGAAAATTGTGTTTCAGTCAGCCAAGATCGATGAGCAGACTACTGACCGGTAAAAGAGTCAGGAATTAGCAAAGCAAAGGACTTTTTAATGGAACCTTATATTGTCGATCTCCATCTGCCATCCAGAGTCTTCAGTCAAAGCATGAAATTTATTCAGACATTACAACCACCTAGCCTTACTCTGACATTGGGACTTAACATGCCTTCTCTTGTTAATATCATTCAGCAACAGCTGCATTATATTACCTGTCAAAAATTATTAATCCAATTCTGTTTTCATGTATATTTATCATTTCCCTGCCAACCACAGTCAAATGATTCTGTAAGACACATTGATTTCCTGAATGAATTAAATGAAAAGTATCTGTCATAAGTTTTACAGAGAGTGGAGTGATTTTCAGGTACTCTCAGGTTTTTTTGCTGAATTTTATTCTTGATAACCTGCAGAAAATAATCAAGGAACAGGGATGTACTCATTATGAGACCTTTTTTCTTCCTTTAATTTTACTTGCTTAGAAGAACTGTGCCATGGAGCCAAATATTCTTACTTTCCTCATATTGTTACTCCATTTCAGGCAAGTTCCTTGTGCAAAACACTATTTTACCATAACTGTAGTAGTTCCCAGAATCAGAGATAACCAAGTTACAGAACTACAAAAGGGTTTTGGTTGGAAGGGACCCTAAAGCCCATCTCGTTCCAAACCCCTGCCATGGGCAGCGACACCTTCCACTATCCCAGGTTTCTCCAAGCCCTGTCCAACCTGGCCTGAGACACTTCCAGGGATCCAGGGACAGCCACAGCTTCTCTGTGCCAGGGCCTCAACACCCTCACAGTAAAGAATTTCTTCTTAACATCTAATCTAAACCTACCCTTTCTCGGTTTGAAGCCATTCCCCCTTGTCCTGTCACTACAGCTCCTGAAAAAGCTCACTTTAACAAAACAATTCTGTGCTCCTGCCCTTGCATTCAAATCCTAACACCCAACACATGGGAAGTCACTGCCCATCTCCCACCACATGCACTGACAGCTCTCACAGCCTGTTTAAATGATTCCCCATTTACAAAACACTGCCCAGGTGGTGCAGGGAGCACAGACTGCACTCTGCCTCCCACAGCTGAGCAGCTACATGGCAAGAAGTGCAACACAGCTCCTGCATTTGATGAATATTTACCATTTACATCTAGTATCCATAAAGAGAATGTAATGCATAGCAAAAACCACGTGTGAATTGTTGAAAGACAACTGGAGGTCTTGGTCATTGAACCCAGGAGTCCTGAGGAAACATGACACTTCTCAAGCAAGTCCCTTTCATTATTTTCTTCAAATGAAATGATAATAAGGTTCACCGTGCCTATAGCAAAAATTAAAGTCCACAGGGACTTCAAAAGTGACAAAAGGATAAAAGTTATGTTAATATGAACAGAGAGTTTCCTTCAATCCAGAGCAGGAGGTGCCAATCACCTGGAGATAACAGACAGAACCTTTCAATGACATTCAACTGACTGGTGAGCAGAAGTAATTTTTCTGGAAATGTCTTTTCCTTTCAACTCCCTTCAAGTACTGATGAACTGAACAAAAACTTACAAGTTTCTTTGTCCCCCTTCAGCACATCTCTGAGGTCTTCTTGTAGACGTCCCAGTGTTTGGAAGAGGCCACATCACAGAGAGGTTCAGCTTTTGCACAGGAGCACAACTGAGTGGGGAGGCAGAGTGAATCTGATTCATCTCAATTTGATAATGCCACTGGGAACACCCAGGTGACCCCAGAGCTGTTCATCTCTCAAGCTCATTGCCTCCATCCCATTCCCTAGGATACAACTTCACCTATCCTCATTATTTGCCGGCAGTAAATCTTCCCCATCCTCCAAAGGACGGAGATGCAAAATGAAGCATTGTTTTCAGGGATCACACTGCCAGCAGCTGAGTGATGCTTCTCAGAATGACACCAAATGAGCTGTGGAACGCAGCCCGTTATGAGTTGGACCTTGTGTGCAATCCATCAAGTTTTAAATATCGAGACACAGCACCGTGCAGGTGAGGTTTGCTGCAGGGTTGTGAACAGGCCTGGGATGGTGCTGAACTGGGGGAAACCACAGCTCAGCAAAGCTTTTGCTGCCTGTGCTCTGGGCTCTGGACTTGCATGCAGCACAGCAGCTCTGACCAGGACCCTCTCTGGCAAACAGCACATTCCCCAAACAAGTGTTTCACATTAGTAAACCAGACAAAGATGTATGTACAATAGTGAGATTTTCCACATCCATATCTTGGGAGAATTTGTCCCCTGATATTTATTCAGATGTAAATATATCTGGGAGATGACAAAGGGGTACAAAAAAGGAGATAATCTCCTCTCCTCATCTACCTCTTTTGGTCAGCCTAATCTTACCCAAATAATCTCTTAGCAGGAGAATGTGAAAGGAGGGCCCTGACTTGAAGGAGCTCCCAGGAAAACAGGCAAAGTGAGAATCAGAAAGATATTTTCAGCATTTGTAATTGTGTCTGGGTCAGGGAGAATTATGCCAATTTTATGGAAACTGAGAGAAGCCTATAATATTTTTGATTTGAAGGCATGGCAGTCTAGATAGGAAACCTGACTGAACACAGAACGAAAAAAGACATTTCTTAGAAGTGATAAAGAAAATATAGTCTGTCCACTGCCTGAAGGAGGGAAGGGAATTTGGGATGAGACAGTAAAGAGCTGGTATCTAGGTAATAGGTCTAGGTCAAACTGAGCATATTTCCTATGCTACCCCTGATGCTTTATTGCTGAGGTAAGAGGCAATGATTTCACATCCCTTTCAGGCAAAGCAGATCAGTAATTTC
This sequence comes from Cettia cetti, assembly GCA_013401135.1. Taxonomy (NCBI): domain Eukaryota; kingdom Metazoa; phylum Chordata; class Aves; order Passeriformes; family Sylviidae; genus Cettia; species Cettia cetti. The sequence continues at coordinate 27,938 of VZUI01085121.1, forward strand.
TCCAGGATCATCTTGATTTCATTCTCCTCTTTGAATTCCAGCTTTCTGCACTTAGTATTTCCTCAGCAATTTTTTCTGTAGCCACCGTGAATAACAAAACAATGCTACTTCAACTCTCAGTATTCCCAATTCTGCTGCTGCTATTTGCTCTGGAGCTCTTTGCTTTGACCATATTGACTCAGGTATCCCACAGCCCAAAACTGCTTTAGCACTGTTTGCAAAATGGAACAGTTACTTACTGAAATCCTTCATTTTTTCACACCCACCCTTGCATTTAGAATCATCTCTCTATGAAACAGCTAGAAAATATTCCTGAGTAAAGAAGCAATGTTGGCTTTCCTCTCCTTGTCTGACAAAATGGGAAATAGGAAATCAAAGCACAGTGACTGCAGTGCCCTAGCTCAGGCTTCATTCAGGCCTTTGAGAGGTTTCCTCCCTTCACCAACCTGCAGGGAAAGTAATGTCTCTACAGGTATATAAGAAGTGGTACTGACACCCCATCACACTCCTGCTGCACACTGAGTATATCACAGAGGTGTGCAAGAATTCCTTTCTTTCCCCCTCCACTTTCCCCTCAATATTACAATGAGGACTTATGCAGCTGCTCAAGGAAGCTGAAAAGTAAAGTACAGCTGGATCAATCGAGATTCAGACTCAGACCATGTGTTTCCTGAGAAAAATTTGTGTCCCCTCCCCAGAGCTGGGGCAGGAGCAAGCACTGGATCTGAACATTCCAGTGTGGATTTGTGCTGTGCTCCAGAGGGGACAGCTCAGCTGGACAAATCCCCAGCTCAGCTCAGCTGCCACTGGGAAGTCTCATAAGTTGTTATAAATAAAAGTTATGACTTGATAGCAAACTGCTCCTGGGGACAGGAGTAGTTTGGAGTTCAGAGCGTGCTGAGCCGCTGCTCCGCGGGGCTCTCGAGCAACCTCCGCCAAAACCGCCCGCAAGCCCAAGGGGCTCTCCGGGGAGAACCTGGGTTTGTCTGAGCTTCTGTCCCCAAATAACCATCTGAAGCTTCAGCTGGAAGAGGAAACGACATAGTGTACATATTAAAACAGCTACAACGGAGGAGGAAATTGCCTTTCATTAATTTTCCATAAGTAGATTACACCAAGCAGAGTGTAAACAGTCCCACGGGCACCAATTACCAGGCTTATTCTATAACTGAATTGTCCTAAACAAGGACCATTTTAATTTGAATATCAAATACTTTACACAGCAGGAAAGAGAAGGAATAAACCAAGCTAACAATGCATTTGTTATGGATTTCCACAAAATTGCTGTGGAAACCTCTGTGTCCCCAGTGGATTGTGCACAGTCTCTTCCCACATGCTCATGCTGCACATCTTCCTCCATCACAGGAGAGGCAGCACGGGCACATGCCAGCCATTGTGCCATTAACAAAATGGCCTCAGAATCTAAGGAGAGGCCAAATAAAGAAAGCAAACCAAACAAACAAAAACCCACAACAAAGTCCCCCCTACATTTAATTAGATTTGGCATGATTCCCTTTTTTTTTTTTCTTCTTTTTTTCTCCTTTTAAGAGACTGACTTACTACAGCTATTTGCTGCTTCTCAAGGTCTTAATGAAATTAGCCTTCAGGTACAATTTTTCTCTAATAAACTGGAATGAATAAATACTTCACATGTCCAGGAATTAGTGAAGCCAGTGGCATTAAAGAAATAGAACCCAGCATTATCAAGGTCAGTTCTCCAGCATAATAGCAGCAGCACATATTCCCAGGAAGATCTGGGAAATCCTTCTCATTTCCTGAACTCTAGCTTGTTCATGAACTATGAACATTAGCAATATCAGCAAAAGGCCAAAGATTCAATAGCTGAAATTAGAAATGACATAATAAAATGTTCTACTCTGTCCAAAGGAATGCAAGGAACTTCAGAGGACTCTCCACAACTTTTTTAATCCTGGCGAAACACAAAGTTTTGTCCTCACATTTGTATATAGTGCAGTTATGGCTATTACAGATCAGCCCTTGTAAGTCTTGGCCTCGCTCAAACACATTAAAGCCCTGTAATTCCTGTTGGTAGAACTGAGAATGTGCAACCTATTTGGGCTGGAGAAAAGGTCTAAGAGAGGGGTAGGTTATCACTGTCCAAAAAGTGGAACCAAGACATGCATTAACTAGTTTAGCCAGTAAAGCTCAGGCACAAAGCCTGAAGAACATCTACTGCATAAACCACAGTGCTCCAAGATCTTAATCTTCTCTCTCAAAACGTTCATCCTTCAGAAACAGTTACAGCTCTGGAAAAAGCATCAGAAAGTCTGTCTCCTGATCTGAATCTCCAAACACGCCCTGTGACACGGCAGAGCTGCAAGATGCTGTTCAGAACCTTTACTGGTACAAGTTCAGCAATCCTGCCACTGCACACTTGACACTGCAGTGTGTTCCAACAGAGCATACTGTAAATTGAAAGCCAAGTGTTCTCTGTACAGTTCTTGAAGAAATAATTTAGTTCCTAGGTGAGGGCAATGCTGTTAAGTGTATTTGAAGCTCTGAATACTAAACAGTCCTTTCCTCCTGCTGTATATTTTGGGTTTGTGTTGTATCACATAGATGAATAGGCAGGGAAGAGCAGCCTTCTGGAAACTGAGTTTGGTCTCTGCCCAAAAACCATTATTCATTTCCATGTAACAATAGCAAGAACTGAATGCCCTCCACTTGTACTTAGACCACTGAAAGGCCCTAAAGAGAAAAGTGGAGAGAAATTTTTACGTGTAAAATAGAAGTTGTGAAATTTCCTCTTCTTCAATTTCATTAAACGGAAGAAGAAAACACAGCAATTATTTAGACTGACTCTAACCGTCCTATTTTATAACCAGTATCCAAAAAGGCCAATCCCACAGTACCTTTCCATTAATATCTGCCCATATGAAGGCAGGATTGAGCCACTGCATCAACAAGGCCCTGCAGGAAAGAGTTTGCTCTCTGCTAAATCTGCCTGGCTGCTCCTGCACAGCAGCAGAAGTTGGGCCCCTTTCCCCTCACAGTGGCAGATTAAAGGTGATCAGGCAGAGGGCTTTGTGCCCAGAGGTGAAGTGCTCAGGAATCCTGTCTCCATCTGTGCCAACCTGTCTCCTCCTGTGCCAGCCCATGTCCTGCTGAAGCTCCTCTGTTCCCCCACGAGGGACTTTAGCCAGCCCTGCCTGGCCATGGCCCATGGACACTGGTGTGAGCACTTCTGGAACTGGCATTTCCTCTTTTCCACTGTTCATTAAACTGATCATTCACACAGGAGGTGAAGACTGCAATTCCCACTGTCAGCTGCAGGCACCAGTCATTTCCAGACTTTGCCACCACTGAAGAAGCAGGAAGGGCAGGCCCAGGATAAAATTTTCAGTCCTTCCTGTGGCTGCCAGGATCTCCAGCACCTCTCTTGCTCATTACACATATACTCTTACTGCATTGTTTGCTGCCTGGATCTGACAGGGGCACATTCTTCTCTTTCGGCCACATCCATTATTACCAATCCAATGCAAAAAGCATTCCAGATCCCTGCTCCGACACAGGATTCCATATGACCTTGACTGGGTCACTGTACCTCAGTTGTACACCCGAGGTCTTACCTCAATAGATCACTGAAAATACAAAACACAATTTCCTGGAACAGATAAGTTACCAAACATGGGGATAAGGATTAAGGATGGGCTGTGCATGCTAAGATTTACTAAAGAGGTCACTGGATTCTGTCCCCCAGTGTCACCTGAAGTCACGTTAGTGTTCCAAACCACATCCAAAGTCTCTAGTTCAGCCTGTGAAACAAGATCTGTTGGATGAAAAATAGCAGCAACCGATTTCAGCCTCAGCAGAGAAGCTCCCTGTATATTTATGAGCCTAAGTCCAACCTCTAAAAACTCTCTTTTCCCCAGTGCAGCTTTCTTCAACAGGAAGTCATGGATAAAACAAAAAGAAGCTGCTAATGATAAAAGAATCAGGCAGAAATAATAGATTTTTACTTTTTTCACATCCCTAGCAGCACAGTGAAGCAGCAAGGAACATCAACAATTTATTTACTGGTCTTCAGTACACATTCTGCTGTTTTTCTACCCCCAAACAAGATCCTGTGGGTTTAATTAAGTTTTCAGAGGAGGCTTGGGAGACACGATTTCAGGCAGTCTATGTCATTTATTCCATGTTTTCTATGGATGCATGGGGAAAAATCCTACATAGCAAAATAAATCAAACATGGTCCTGGTGAGCAATACACCTGACAGACATAGCAACCCTCTCTTGTCCTAATGTTCTCACACTGCAAGAACACAGAGGAGGAAGTCCAGAAAGCCTCTGCCCATACAGGATGAGGAATCCCTTAAAACTTAGCTTCTCATGGACATCATCCTGCACCAAGAATTTGGAGGAAGATATACACAAGTCCCCTGATGCACCTTTCCTTCCCCCCTTGCCACATCCACATGCCTCTGCCTTATCCCTTGATGTCTCTAATGAGGCTGGCATTTCCAGTCTCACGTTTGAGACTCCCACAGGCACTGAGCTAATGCTGTGACCTGGACAGATCACCCAGGAGCTGGTTCAGAGCAGTGTTCAGACCTCTGAAGAGCAGATGGGCACCTGCAACTGGGAGTGCAGCACTTACAAAATCCACCAGCAAACGGGCTCGGATCTCAGGATGAGTTAATGATTTTATACATTTGGCCCTTGGACTTTCTGCCTCAGTACATCACCTGCACTGCAGGGAAACAGGAATACCTGACCTCTGTGGGACACTAAGAAAACACTCATAGGGAACTGCCATAGGGAACTGTGTTTGTGCAGCAGGATTTGCAAAGATACACACACAAAGCTCCAAGTCCTTGTGGGCCCTGCCTTACAGCACATTCAAACTCACAGAGCTGATGTTACAAAAGGTATCAGGATTTTTTTTTTTTTTTTGACACCTTTCTGATGAAAACCTAGACTTGTTAACAACCCCCTTTCAAGTCAAGAAGCCAGCCAGTGCTCCTATTTCATAAAATACTGTGTTCATGTTAAACACAACATACTCTGCAGAAAGGCTGAGCCATCCTTTGAAGGTTGTTTCTTCCAGAACTGGTGTCAACAATCTAAATCTTTTGCCTCTACTTCTTTTCTGAAACACTGAATGTGTTCAGCCCCCATAAAGCACGTGCTAAAATATGTCTCTTGCCCCAGCATTTTGAGGTAATCTCCCACCTGAATCGTCTCTGTCCTGAAGCCCTGCTTCATTTTTGGAAGGCTCCAGGTCAGTATTAAGACAGTCTCTTGACTGTGTTCACTTGTGAGCACATTGACTCTGCTGTCTCTCCAGAGGGAAATCTTCTGCCTGACTCACTCAGGAAACCATTTGAATTTCAATGCAGTTTTGCTTTGGCATTTTAAATGACCAAACAACAGAGACCATTTCCTTTTGCTATCCTAAAAACAAAGGAGCTTAACACACCATCCAAAACCTTAACTGAACACTACCAGCAGTAAGAGGTTCAGAAATCTTGCTTTTAGAGAGATTAAGGTCAATCCATATTTGAGGAACCTGACTAGAACCCCAGAACAATAACTGGAAATAATTCCCAGGCCTAAGCCTTCTGTCTGCCTCTGCAGACAACCACCCCCCACCCTTAAACTACTTAATCTCACAGGCCCCTGACAGTGGATTTTTCATGATTTTAAAAAATGACTGGGTTTATTTGCTCTCTTTGTTGTTTTTAAGCCAATGTCTTAGAAGCCTGAAAGTGAAATATATTTCTTTATCAATTCCTTGTTTTTCTCCTCCTCTGCCACCCATGCACAGTGGTTTGCTTATTGAGGCTCATTCATGTGTAGGAGCTACTGGCATTGATGTATTTTCTTAACAGGGTAGAGGGTTTTGGTTTTTTATATTTTTAGAGCTGGCTGGCACTTTGATTTAGGCTGGCAGGAAGAACAGATGAAGATTATGTTAATTTTACAAGCAGAAACAAGCAGGGATAGAATGCTGGGCTCCTGTACCAGAGACATCTCACCACAGAGACAAGCTCAGGACTTCCAGACTGCAATTCCCTGCCAGTTTTACTGTGACTGATGACCCACAGGTAAAGGAGTTCACTTCCTTCTGAAAGAATATTTTGTGGCGATTTTGTAATTGTTTCTACTCTGACTCATGGAACACTGCTGGTCACACCGAGGTAAAATCTGAATGTGCACAGTGGTAGTGGGAACTCTCTGTTACTCCAGGAAGATGAATGTACACCAATTTATCCCTTCCAGCCATTTATCAGTTCATTGGCACTACTCAGTGCCTCACTCAAAACTCTCTTTGTGTGTACAATACACAGAAAAACCAAACACAAACAAACAAAAGCAGTGACTTGTTAATAAGTGTTCTTTTCACAGGAACACCAACCTGGGAGTGAACACTGCCTTCCTCAGCCATAGCACACACACTCCAAACACTCTACAAGCTCCTGTACCACATGTAAATTCTCTCTTGCATAGAATGAGCTCTGGAGGCCCCTTAGCAGGTAGCAGCACATTCCAAGCCTTGTGGCAAAGATGATTCACAGCAACACTGATAAAAAAATGCATCATCTCCTATCAGGTCACAACCTGCTTTCTACAGAGAAGAACTGTAAAGATCCACTGGTCCTCTTCCATCCCTAGCATTACTGAGCAGCATGTGTATAACTCAGAGAAAAGTTAATTGTGGTCAGGATGAATCTCATTACCTTAATTAGATGCTAGCTTTTCGGAATGAGGAGGGAAGCTTTGTCTTCTCTTTTAGAAAGAACAGCAATATTTATCTGGAGGAGGTAAGACATACCAGGGATCCTGCAGAGAGGCTCATGGTGCTCCACTTTGAGACAGAGTCACAGGGAAAACACAAGAGAACAGCTCCAGAGTTGTTCTTTGCCATTTTAGGTCCTCACTGAGCACCTGCTTAGATTTTACAGAGGGGTCTTTCCCCTTGCAAACACCCCAATGCACTGCAGAAAATAAGGATCCCTCTTCTTTCACTCTGCTTCAGATGCAGGGCTACCACCCATCTCCAGCCATGGGAAAATCACACAATTATCAATAACTATGAGTTAAAATCCATCTTTTAGCTCCAGTATCTCTCGTGGCTGCTCATCCACATCTTTGCAGGAGGTTTGGTTGGTGCCTGAGCCATTTTGCAGCAGCGCTTCTCACACAAACACAAGGCACACATTTCAGACCTCCCCTGAAAACGTGCTCATGCTCCACCTGGATTTGTGAGCATCAAATTTGCCATCTGGAAAGGGTGAGTGTGTGAGATCCTGCACTCCAGTGGAGGCTGCCTTGGAACAAGAGCTGGCTCACACTTACAGCAGTATTTCCACTCCTACAACAATAAGGACAACTCAGAAGGAATCTGAGAACACAGAGGGTTTCATGTGTTGCTTAGGGTCTCTTGTAATATCACAGATTGTTGTCCCTCCGTATTTGTTAGAGGAGTTTGGAAGAAAGAGGAGGGATTGCTGGAAATTGGCTTTTAAATCTGGCTTCCCCTGAGAAAGATGGCCATGCTCTGAGGTTTGTGGTATTACTTGATAAGCAGTGATTAAAACAGTAATCCCAAATTGTAATCAAAAAGCAGTCAAGGCTCTGAAATTACTTTTTACTAAGCTTTTTTCCCCTTTCAAAGACAGCCCTGTATGGCAAAAGATAATAAAATACCACAGACACTGTTCCAATTTCATTTAGAAATATTTGAGCCATTAATTTATAGTTCAGAAAGGTTTTTCCTCTTGTCTTTAAATCCACCTCAAAAAAGGGTCTATAGTGTAGGAGAAAGGAGGGAATTCTTTTTCCTCTGGCTATATTGCTCTTGAATACCTGATACATTTATGTCATCACAACACGAAGCAGAGAAAAGGTTTCCCCTTACCCAGTAAAATGCTAAAGCCAGCCTTCCCCATGCTTTCCCAGGCACTAAAATGTCAGCCTGCTCCCTGTGATCATTAGCAAGAGCCTCTCCTAATTGATATGGTCTTGAGATTCCTGAAAAACAAAGCTCCTGCTGACTTGATTTCATGAGGAGAATTCAGTGCTCAGCCTTCAGGGTTGATGTCTGCAGGTTCACTGGACAAAGACACACAGGATGGTTGTGTTCAATAACTTCTCCTTCAGCCCACTCAGCCACAGCTGCGTGTTGGTGTTTCCCTCATCAGATGAAAAGCACAAGCAATAGCTCATGCCAGCTTGATCTTCCACACTGCAAATGGTCAAACTAGCAAGTAGTTTGTTTTCAACAATGACATTGCCAGAGGAAAAAAATAGTAGCAGTAGGATGGTCCAACGCACGTGCTTTTAAAAATTTCAGATGTAAGTACAAAGCTTTCATTAAGCTGGAAGATTTTTCCATAGTTATGTGCAATGATTTGTGATTTTTCCCCTTTGTGCTGATTTTGCAAGAGAACAGAAATAAAATTCATCAGGCTGTAAAAATCAATAGTGATGCTTTGTCCTGTGTAATAGAAAAACTGCAGAAGTTTATCAAGCTGAACAGCAAAATTCACAAAGGAGTGTAGGTCGTATCTGGCCATGGCAGGAACTCAGCCTGGTGCCTGTGTGTCCCAGTCTAACCCCACACTCCAGTCTTAGTCTTTATTAGGGACAAAATAAAGACACTGCAAGGTATTGCCTTTTCCCAAATATGCCCTTATAGCTCTGGAACCACACTTCTTAATTTTAGAGACAACTTAGAGATTTGTAAATGTTACTTATTACTCTGCTTTGTAAATGCTACTCATGAGCTACCCTGAAACACAACTTACACCATTCCAGGTCTCACATTTTCCCCTAAGATCAGTTAAGTGTTTTTCTATCCATGCAATATACTTTTCAGCCTGACATTTCCCCACTGCACATTTCCTAAAGCCAACTGCCTGAGGAAATAGGATCAGCTGCTCCATGGATATAGACCAGCCCAAGCCTGAGGATGAAGTGGGAAACCTCCACAAGGCACCTCCCCATCCTGAGTGCCTTTGGAAAAATGTGGAAAGAAAAGCAGTAAAACTTGTGTGTCTGTTGATTATGCAGTCACTCTCCTGACAAGGCCCACTAATGAATGGCCTGGATTTACAGAAGTTGATGGAAGCAAAGCTATAACACGAACTTTTAAAAAACAAATTTTCTCCGTGATAAATGCTTCCCTTCTGTTCCATTTAACAGCTGGATAGTGAAGATGAAGACAAAGCACACGTTTTATCCATGGATTAAATTAAACCCTGGATTACAAATTGTAATTGAACATAATTACTTCAGTAGTAGAAAAATTTAAGGATGCCCTCATGAGGCAGAATTTGCCCCACAGAGCAGCATTAGCATGATCAAAATGGTTATTTTCTACTAACACACATTCTGGTATTCCATTTTCAAGCAGCTAGCAAAACATCCTCAATTTCTTGTGGAGAAACAGAAAATCCCAAGACACCTTTATGTTTTATGCTACTCTGTAAAACCAGCAAAGTGTAAACTCCATAAAATGGCTTTTAATCTAGCACAAATTTACTTTATACTGTGTGATACAATCATCTAAAATAAATGTTGTGGGTTACATTTGGAAAACAGAAGACGAAACCTAAAAACCTCTCCCTTTTAATGTCTGAAGAACAAACCTCAGTTGCCTTTTATAACCAAAAAACTTCAAATCCACAGAATATTCTATCAGCAGTGCTGCTCAGGTTGCATTTCTCCCCATAGAAGGAAAATTCCTACTCTTCTTTGGTCACAAGAGTGCTATTGCTGATGTCAGCAGGGCCAACAAGATCTGACAGAAAAATAATTCTGTGCAGGATGCAGAATCTGTGATAAATGCAAATTCCCATTTATTACTTTATCATTCAATCTCATGATCTTACACTTGTGTAATTAAAACAAACATAGTGTAAAAATTAAATTAAAAATATATGAATAGAACTTTGCTAGAAGTCATAAAAGTCAGGGCTACATTGAGGAGGAGATTTACATTTGAGCACTGAGTTCATGTCCTTTAGAGACAAAATTAGATTCTCTGGACAACAGACAGAAGCTGCTAAGCAGGCATCAGGTTTGCTATAAGGACATGCAGCAACTCCCTGATCATGTCTAAAGTCATCAGCTCCCAGAATATAGAAAATCATATTGAGCAGTATCCTCAAAAACCCTAAAAACCCACATAAAATCACTAGGTTGTTTTTTTGTTTTGGTTTGGGTTTTTTTCAGTAAGTATGACGTGGGTCAAAATGTCAGCATATTAAGTGGGATAAAATAAAAGTGAAACTACTCAAAGGCAAAACTGACTCTGTTACATTTGTATTACCAATAGCAAGAATCATCTGACTCATCAGAAGATGATTTCATCCAGCCTTTTCAGCAAGATGGGCATGAATGCATTCAGCATCCCTCAGGATGATTTGGGATGCTATGGGAACACTCAGAGCCCCAAAGACCAAGGGGAGCCCATTTTTCTGGTCAGCAAGGGGCACCAGATTTCCTTTGGAAGCAGGTGAGTGATTACAGATACAGGGGAGAGTGGGAAGCTCTTAGGGGAATGCAGCACTTCTAGTAAGAGTGGTTGCAGTACATCCTGCTGAAGTGAAAGGGAGCAGTGATTCAGGGATAGCTGAGAGATGGCAGCAGGAGAAAATCTGATTATCACAGTGGAGGGGCCTCGTTTGATGGGCTGCAGGAGAGGAAGCTCTCCCTAATGTGGAAGGGAAGCAAAATAACAAAATAAGGAGATAACGCCATTCAGGACATCAACAGGAATAAGATTTCCTCTAGGACAAAAACAGGATCACAAAAGGCAGAATGAAGCCTGAAAATAGGGAATGCCTAGAAGAGAACCTCAGTTTTGCAGAGAATGAAACCAAACCTGAGACACACTGGATAAGAAGACACACCAACAGGGAGGCTGAAAAACACAGCAAGAAATGTTGTAAAACCTTCAGCTCTCTTGACCCACAAGACACTGACAGAAAATTCTTGGCTTAACCTTTTTGTTTCTGGGATTTTTTGGGTTATTACTTATATAAGCTTGTTTCCATTGCAATAAATATAGCAATATGCTAATAATTACAATGCAGACAAGCATTCCTGCCTGAAGCTTTTAAGGCATCTCCAGATGGGGATAGAAACTATATGTACCCACACACCATCCAGACATGCACAGACCATTCATAAACTTGGATAAAGGCAAGACTGTGTCATTAATCTGCATTTAGGATCCTTCCCAACACATCAGGATCTTACTGCACTAAAGACTTACAGAGCAAAGCAAGAGCTGCACTCATATTATCAGACTAATAAGTGGTGGATCACAAGGAAGAAAGCAAGGTGTTACTGGCTGACATAAAAAGTAAGCAAAAATGAACTCTGGCTGTGGTCATTTTTTGTTGGCATCACAGAGGAAGAGAGTTTGAAAAACATGATTGGAAGAAATTAACAGTAAAGCTCTATGGACTTTTAACAGAAAGCTTTTCTAATTCATCTCAAAAATCCCAGGTCCTACTTTCCTCCACATCTCCTTCAGAGCTGCTGTAACTGCAGCTCTATAAATACACAGATCTATGCAGAACACAGGTGTGTGTCCCACTTCTGCCTCTCCCTGTACACAAGTGAATTAGGATCATGATTTGCAAAAAGAGGAAATTCTCACTCTATATTCAAAAGGTAAATAATGACTCTGACCTACTGTTCTGACCCAAGACAGTGCAGGCTGTCCTTTATCCATCACTTACTCTCCCAGCATACAGAGCAGTACCATCCAGGGAGTAAATTAATCATTTTCTCTTTCTGCAGTGTACAGGATATGGACTGCTCTACTGAGTGACTACTTCTTTATAAGATAAGGTTAATCAATAAAGATAATTAGACACTTCTGGTTAATACATCCATGTCACTGGGAAAAAAACCCACATTAAGTCCTGCTGTTCCCTACTGGAATACAAACAAACACTGGAACAAATCCAACTGGTATAAAAATGACCTAACTGTATGGCATTGAAAAACTCAGATTAAAAACACTGTGTGGCTCACTCCAACCTGAACGTTTCTGAATCTCAGAGGAAATCACATCCTGCCTTATCTCCCACAGTCTGAGCCACGAGGTTAAACCTCTGTGTTCAGCCAGAGCCTTCCTGATTTTAGTGGATCTTTGAGCAATTTGTAGCAAGTGTCAATTTGTCAAACCCCCAGAGCTGGTATTTGGCATCAAACCAGCTGAGAGAAACCCAGCTCCGTTTTGGGCACAGGGTTCAGCCACAAGAAAAATAAAGTGCACCCTTTGAAGACTGCGACTTCTTCATTGTTTCTGTGGCATCTCTGCACAGCAATTATAAAATCAAAGTCTGATTAATCTCACTCTAAGCCCATAACCTCTGCCTGCTCAGGCTTCATTTGATGCAAAGGGAGATTGAAGGATGGAGGGTTGTCCAGGGCACAGAGAGGTTCTCAGGTGCCCACACTGCTCCCTCTGTGCTGTGGCACCTACAGCTCTTATTTGTAATTCCTGTGAGCCACACAGTCCGTCCCAGATCACTTCTCAGTTCTGAACAGGGAGAGCAAGATAAACCTCTCCAGCTAACAACGAGAAATCTATAGCCACGGACAACCAGCAGATCATCGAGCTAATCTCCTCTTGTCCCACTTTAACTGAAGCTTTTCACAAACAAATATCGATCCATTGTTCCACAGTCACAAATCCTCGAGTAATTCTCGGTGAAAAGCAGTGCTTCTTTTTGTCAGGGACGCCTTCTTTTAACCAAAAGAGAGGAAAAAAATCAAATAAAATCTTTAAGATTTTGTAACACCGGCAGTCACAGATATTTTGCTCCTGCCCCCACAGAGCAAGAACTCTCACTAAACCACACAATCCTATGTTTTGCTTCCACTTCCCCTGGTTAACATTCCATCCCCAGGTAGGATTTGGGCATAATTTTACTTTTCTTATAGCTGTGCTATTGAGTGTCCTCTGCTTTGCTTGCTCACACTTCACCTTTTCACTGGGACTGCACTAAAAGCCTTCCCTGGCTTACTTTCTTATCTGTAGAGTTTTCCTCTTTCTCAGCTTCAGAATGAAGGTGACAGTGCCATGACTCCATCTGAGATGTCACCCTCTGATTTTTGCAGGTTCCAATACACAGCCACGTGCAGCAGTGGCTGCTCAGAGTTCCAGAGATGGTTTGCCATTGCCTAATCTAAAATACTCAAGTTTATTTTTTCAGAAATAAGAGATGGTAGCAGCTTTAATGAAAGCAGGGAAGAAACAACAACAAAAACAACATAAACCCAGCAGGAGCCTTGGCTGAGAAAGCTGTTGCAGAGAATGAGTATTTTGCTTTTTCTTCTTTAGCATGTGAATGATAATAATTTCTTTTGTACCAGCACATCTCAGCATGTCCACACTGGTGTTATTTTCACCACAGTGTTTGAAATAAACAAAAAACCAAACCAAACAAACACAAACAAACAAAACGCAATTAGCTGAATAAAAAATAACAAGTATTATGCTGGAGGTGGAACTACATAACATTGTGAGGTGATGGTCACAACCCAGAGGAAACATTCACAGAACTGGGGGTAGCAGAAGTCTGAAATGATGGGGAGGAATCGAGCTCAAGTGGGCCACCAAGGCCTTGTGATGGAAACCACAGTGAGATGCTCCACAGCACTAAATGGTGTCTGTGATCTACACCAGAGTGAAGCTCTGGTTCCATGGGAAAGGGAAGCACAGACAGGACAGTGCCTAGAGCTCATCATCACCATACAGCACAAACAGCAGGCAAGGGAGGTGGGAGATGAGCCCAATGCCTCTATTTTATTAAACAGAAGGAAATTTTGGCTAACAAAAAGACATTTCAATGTTCTCGTAGCTCAAAGATCTCTTTTGCCTTTTGAAATTTAACTTGTGCTAGCAGGTGGATCTCTCATGAAAAAATTCAGCTCTTCAGACTGGGGCTGTAGGTGACATTATTGCCTGCATTGCAAAAAGGGAAAGCAGATGAGCACCACTGAGCCTGAAGAAAATGAATTTTTTTTTCAGATAAACAGAATTTTACAGTCCAGAAGAATAAGAAGGGAAACGCTCAGCTCTGCCATTTTTAGTTTTAAATAGGTTTTTGCTCTTATTCAACTTGGAGGTCAGAGATAATTTCACTATAATCAAAATCCCAGATCTACTAAAGATTATTCCAAATCCTTATGTCAGCCAATTTAATTGTTTTCATTATCTTTGGAGTTTTATTATTCTAATTATCTGTGTGCTTTTATTTTCCTAAATATTGATCTTTCCTTCTAATAAAGCCTACAGTTAAGATAGGAATATGTTGAACTTGTTTGTAAGAAATAAAGCAAGCCTTTATCCCTTTGGTGTCATGTTGGGAGATGGAATCCAACATCTGGAAAACTTCTAAACAGCTGAACTTTGTTTACAGAAAGTGAGAATCTGCATTTCATGCCAGTTTCTACCCAGAACTGAGGAGCAGTGCATTGCCAGCTCCCTGACACAGACACTGAGCTGCAGTGGGGAGCTCTCCTGATGCCACCCCTGAGCTGAGCCTGGCACAGTTCATCTCTCCTGGGCTACACTGGGTGTCACTGCAATGCCAAGCTTTGGCAAGCAAATCCTGCTCTCCCTGTGTCTCGCTGCACTCTCCTGCTCCAGCGCTCAAGAAGTTATCATGGTATGTCATATTTCAATTGGAAAACCTATTTTGCACGGTTCCTTCTGCAATTTGCATGTGCCTTGCTTGCTCCTCACTGCATTTCACGTGTAACAGGCACTTGTAGTAAAGGAAGAATATACACAGTATGGTTTTCTGTTCAAATTTGATTTTTTTTCCTGCTGAGCCAAGACTTTGATGGTAGACAGCAGTGGAAGTAATGCCTGAACTCACAGCATTTTAATTTTTTTTATTTTGGAGATTTACAAAATGCACTAAAGTGGCATTTAAACAGAGTATTAACAATTCTGTGGCAAATAAATTATTTTTAATTAATCTTTATGTTGTATGATAATATTTTTCTCTTGCATTTTCTTTACAAAGGGACCTGTTTAATATTTATGCAATAAAAGATAAAGATGGTGATGCTACAGAACAAACAATTAAGCTTTCCTAACAAATTCCTCCAGTAAATTAAACAACATGTTCCTGAATCTTGAAATCTTTCTCCACTTATTTCAAGCTGTATTCCAGGATTGCATCTAGCTTTTATTATGCTGTTTTGCATGGAATTATGAGGACAAAAATAAAAACAAAACTCAGGATAATGATCCTTATCCTAGAGTAGGTATAGGAATACTGAAAATAGTCCAAATAAGCATACAGGCTCCTGTGTCTCATCTTCTAAATGCACAGATTGATTTTGGATAAAGCCATGTAGACCTTCAGCAGAAATAGAAAGTCCTCAGCAAGTATTTTCCGTCCCAGGGAAAGGGGAACAAAAGATGATTCTTGTGCAACTGCCTGAGCAAGCAATGATAGCGTGAGACATTGCACCAAATAAAGCAAATCCATCCTTACAGACAGCAGAAATTGGTGATTATTTTTACACTCCTCAAGTTTTCTGATTAGCAAGAAGCAGCCCTGGCACAGCTGTGCAGCAGGACAGACTTTGCTGTGTAAACAGGGCACAGAGAACTGCAGAGCTGCAGTCTTGTTCCTAAAGCAGGACACACCACAAATTCTTATTAATAACACAGTCTATAAAATTGTGACAGTCCCAATGATTTGATTTGTAAGGAATGCAGAAATCCCTTAGTCAAAGATGGACAAGGATCCAGCATCAAGCTGAGTTCTGCTGACAAAACATTATCATTGTGCCTGAGGAAGTAAAAATGGTCATTCAGTTCCAGAGAAAGCACATTCCAAGTACTTCTGCAAGAGCTAGACAAATTTCTGACTTTAATTCCAGGGCATGTTTCAGACAATGGCCTGGCCAAACACCACTCTGCATCTTCCTGTTCACATTCAGATTCATCTGAGTGCACACAAACTCCAGACTGGGAAATTCAGAGCAGCCTTCTGCCTTGTAGCAGCTTTATCACCTGCTGGAGCAGCTCTGTGCTGCCCATCTGACAGGACTGTCAATTCATTTTAAACTTGGTTTTTAAAAGCAGATGCACAGCTTCAAAACCTCCTGGTCTGTCACATATGGAGATGCCATCTGGTTTGTTACTGCTCCAGCCTGACCCAGTCACTCAGCTCTTTCCTTCAAGATCTACTGAATGCCAAGACAAAGTGAAGTTGGTGACAGAGAGGGAAGGAAATTCAGATTTGCTTTTCATTCTGCCTTGACTAAGAGGACGAATAGGCAATAGAGGTTTATTCTCAAGTACCACATAATGTTAAGAAGCTTAGGAACTGCATATGAAGGACAAGGTTTTCAGGACAGTGACCATGGTAATAAATGGCCCTGTTGCTCCCAGAACACAAATGGAAGCCAGCACTTGCTACTGTACAAGGAACAGGAGGAAATATAAAATGATCATGAGGGGACATCAGGCAAAAGAACACTATTCAGACATTTGAAAGCCATTACCTTAAATCTGTAATAGCTTTAAAGTTCATAGAGGTCTTTATATTGGCAAATCTTTATTCTGGTCAAAGATGTTAAAACTGGAACAATATATTTAGACCCCTCTATACCTGGTTATGGTCCAGGCCTAGCTCCACATCTTTGACAGAGCACATACAAGGCCTCTGAAAATAATCCAGTCCAGATACAGCATTTTGAGTCATCGTTATGAGCAAATAGTCATAACCTGTCAAGGCTTCCCAGATAGTGAAATGAAATCTTAATAACAAACCTAAGATATAATTCCTCTGATAAACCAAAGGATAACACAAAAGCCACATTGCTGCTGTCAAAACAGCTTTGCTTTGAGAAACCTCTGGAGCTAAAACATGAGTCACATTGGCATTCTACTTGCAGAAAGCATCCTAGGTGATTCAGAATCTGCTAAGATGTCACATCACCCTTCAGACATGTCACTGCTGGTGCTTCAGGAAAGGTATTCAAAGCAAACTCTTGTCTACAGACCTGGAAGGCATTTTCTTCTCTTTTGCTGCTACTAACACAGAGAGTTTAGACCAGATTGAAAGTTACTCTACATAGGCAAAGGTTTTGTGTTTTACTGAATTGCTCCCATGCTGCCCTCAGAACTTGTCCAAAGTTTCTGTTTCAGGATGTAACCTGGCTGGGGCTGAAGACTGCTGGAAATGAGGAAGCCCCCACTTCCCTTTGGACCTTTTGAAACACTGGGCCTTTGCTCTGTGCAGTCAGCCTCAGCAGTAACACTGCTTCTGGCTCTGTTATGGAATCAGTCAGGTTTTTTTGGGGCCCTTTTCCATTCTCTCAGATGTGCACATCACCCGGGGACTGCAGTGCCCTCCCAGTGCTGCTCCAGGCCCACTGTATTTGTCACTAAAGGGGCTGTGGTATCAGAGTTAAGTCCACAAAGGTTAGATCCCACCCACACACAGCACACAGGTTTGTATCCTTGCCCACTGATTGCTCCTCTAACCTAAAAGGAAACTCCTATTGAGAAGAGTGGATATGAACCAGCACAGAGTTTAGTGATGAGAATTACTTGGCAGTTTGTTAGCTTGGTCACCCAACGACTTATCAAAATCTCAACAAGGAAATCTAATTGCAGCATGATTAATGCCAGTCGTTCACCACTCCTCCCCCACATGCTTCCAAGGATGATGTTTTTCCACCCTGGCATCTATAATACAGTTAATGCTGTGTGGCTAAAAGGCAGAAGCAGGATGCACAGAGCCAGATGGGAGCAGAGGAATGCAGGGTGTAAGTTGTCTATGAAGTGGAGATGATTACAGGCAGTGCAATTAGCAATCTGTGTCTCTGCCTGTCTATGACTCCCCAGGTCAGAACACACTCGCATTATTTCAGTGCTGAGGAACATTTACTTGCTATTGCAAGAAGATATGGAGCAAAACCCTCTAAATAATCCTACCCTGAAAACATTTATCAATCAGTGGCAGGCAGAAGAGAACCCCACCACACGGTGATGTCACTACAGTGAAGACTACAGCAAGAAACTGCCCCACACCTACATTCTGCTGAATATTTTTCCTCTCAGGGTTGAGGGTGCACAAGCATTAGTCACCTGCAGTGAAAAGATTCCTTTAATTCAAGCTCAAGTCAGGGAGTTACAACACTGCACAATTTTTTCCGTCTTGTCTCAATCAGGTCCATTTCCATCATTTCATTTGTGCCCAAGAGCTGCTTTCTCTGCAAACAGGCAGAATTCTCACCTTTACTGAGCACAAATCCATGACAATACCTAAATCAAAGAGGCTACAAAAGGGAAGATGGGAGGATTTGGTTCTTCAGGACTGATGCTCCAAATTGATTTTAGCACCACTCAGAGAGCATTAGCTTGGCTCTGGCTTTTCAAGAAGTTAGCTTGGCCCAGCAAGTTCATGGCAAGAGCTGAAGTAATCATGGGATTGTTGACACTTCTGAAGGTGCTTTTCTGAACTGGCAAAAACTCAGGTGCTCAAAAACCCACAACAAGCCCCCCCAAAAAAGTCCAGCAGAGTTAAGGCAGGAAATGGGATGAAATCCTCTGTATTGCCTTCATCACTTATTTTTTCAATCTTCAGGTTTTCAGTGCACAAAAATCTCAGAGGAATGCTACTCCTTTTCTGTATCTCTTCTGAATGTGGCTTTTTTTTTTCTTATGGAATTTAATATATTCCTAACATGAAACATTTAATGCCTGTTGCACAAATGTCTAATAAAATTCAGCCCTGTGGCTCTTTTACTGTCAAGCTAAATAGGATCCATTTGAAACAAACGTGCAGCTTTAAAATTTCCTCATTTGAATGCTCCTGTCTTTGAAGGGAGCAATTCTCTTCTCCCATCTCCTACAGATCAACAGGGATTTAGAGGAGCAGTAGGTGGGAATCTTTCAGCTTTGGTTTTGTTTTGCCAACCCAGGCTTTTAGATGGCAGAGCTGTGCCCTGCTGCACTGAGAAAAATGAAATCTTCCTTAGAGGCACTGATTTTAGCAGGTACTAAAAGTGTACACAAACAGTAGAAGAAAAGCAGCCCCAGACATTTTCAAATGAAGGGAAAATGAGTTGAGATGTGGTTCAAAGGATAACTACTGCAAAGAAAAGTCTTTCTCTTAGACCTGATAGCACTCAGGGCCCATCACTCTTTCCTAACAGGTGAGGAAGGCTTCAGTCTTTAAAGCCAGCTGTTAGTTTTAAGTTTTGTTCAGCAGTCACCCCTGGAGAAAATCAGCACTGGTTAGCAGGGCTGGTTTTCCCAGGACTTTTTCCTGCCCTCTAAATCTGTAAGGGTAGAGAAGCCTCCCAGGAAGGTGCCATTAGCTTTCAGGATGGCATTGTGGAAGGTAGAATTGTCAGAGTGCTTGCTCTGTGGTGGCCTCTGTTCCTGCACTCACAGAGGTATGTAAATAAAGAGCTGCATTTAATATACTGATTCTCTGTTGCCTCCTCCATGGGGAAGCTGATCTGCACAGCTCATGTTTCTTTAACATGCAGCAGCATGTGCTCTTCTACACAATATCCAGAAGAGACACCTCCACTTTCTGAATAATGAAGCATCTTTTTTATTTTGAAAGAGAAAAAAAAAAATATCTGATTATAAAGGCACCTGCTGCAGGTAATAATGGGTTTAAGAGATTATGTGATTAAGCATGTAAATGCAGTTTTACAGGCGGAAAATAGACTAATATGACTTAACTGGTACATTTAGAGAGAGAAAAGGAAGTTATTAAACCTTCATTTTGTTAAATATGTAGGTAAGGAGGTATCTTAAACACAAAGAGGGAGGGAGAAAGATATTGTTCATGCAAGGACTTCAGACTCAGCTTTACTACACTGAGCGTGCAAACAAAGCTTATATCTAAGTAAACATTTCTTTTAAATTAATCACGATATAAAAGCATTAATTCAGGCTTCTAATTAATTTTCTGAAAGAAATGATAATTATATTTCTAACAATTAGCATTTCTGGTTTGCAAACATGTTTTAGTCACTTCATTCTTATGCAGCACAAAAGCAAGAGCTCAGAGCAGAAAATAAGTCAATAAACCAAAAAGACCTCAACACTGCAAAATACAGGATGGGAAGGACAATGGCAACTTCCAGTGGCATGCAGAGCCCTGTGAGGTTTATGGGCTTTAATTGGGTAGCAAAGATTTCTGCTATCAGTTACACGATGCCTTGCATCCTTCTTTAGCCACTGGCTATTTCTGTGGAATTCCTGCAAACTGGGGCCACCCCTGAGCTCACTGCAAGAGGTTTGTGTTACATCTCCTCCTGTGAGGACACAGTGGGAACCCCCTCACACTGCTGGAGCCCTGGTGCACAGACTGCTGTGCCTATGATCATTGCTTAGATCAGAAATAAAAAGCTAAATCACAAATATTCTGGGCACATCCAATATGGCTGAGGCATCACTGCACAGTAATACCTGGATTTTAAAATCCCTCGCTTTTTGCAGCCAGCAGGTTGTGCAGGTAACCTTTGGCAGAGCTCAGCTGTGCCCAGTTCAGAAATACAAACCCAGCTCCTTGCAGGAAGTCCACACTGTTACCTTTGCACCAACACCAGTCACGTTCCCTGAGAGGTGGTGGGGTCTGACAGACCCAGCACACCACAGACATTCCAGAGACCTTATTCCACCCCTTTCTGGTCCTTTTCCCAGCACACAGGGGTCTTGAGCAAGACACTTTGCATCTGAGCACATCCACAGAGTTTCCTTTGCCTTTTATGACAGGGATGTGCTTTCAGTGCTCACACTGCTCAGCAGAACGTGATCCCTTTACACTGAGGTATTTTAAAAACTACCCAAGCTCCAAAGCTGTCAGTTGTCTCTATGCAACCAAAACTCTGCAATCACCATGCACTGGTAATTTAGGGTAGAATGGTACCATTGCATAATCCTTCCTGCTTAGTGATTTATAAAGTCCTAATGCAGAATAGCATCAAACTTTGAAACCTGTCCCTAAAATTCTCTCTAATATTTATTCTGCTGTTTTGTCTACCTGCACTTTTTTTTTCTTTTTAATAGGAAAATGTTTAAACAGCTCTTTCACGTATTGATTAGGCTGGTACTCAAAGAAGAGGGGAGGTGATTGATGAATATACCTGTTCATTTAAAGCAGGTCTGAGGCAGCAGTGAAATTAGTTGCTGACTTAAGTAATTTGGTCACAAAATTATCCTCATGTAAGTAGCAAATAAAGTATTTCTGCTGTGCAGTCAGAAAATCAACTTTGGATGCTCCCAACAAACAAGAGGAAATTCTGTGTGTGACTTCTTTACAGCAACTTAGATCAGTGTCACACTGGTGGATTTATGCAGGAAACACACAGTTATTCCACAGCCTCACAGTGCAATTTGTGAGGTTGTAATATGTGAAGGGGGAACTTACACTTTTCCCTTTTAAAGTACACATCAAGGCTAGACGGAATTACAGTGCTACACACACAGTGAAACCTGATCCAAGCACCCTGACACACTGATAAGTCAGAAATTACCTTCGAAAGACAAAAAAAAAAAAGGCCTGTCTTTATTGTGCTTGGCTTTTAATAGAGGTACAGCAGAAATGCTTTCACAGCTTTGGAAACTGCTTCAGCAGGCAGAAAAATCCAGATGTCTTGAAGGACAGAGAGGCAGGAATGCTGCTTGACTCCATGGAAAGGAAGGTTGGCCCATGCTCACAGGGGTAGGGAGGCTTTGCAGAGGGATGAGCAACCCCACCCAAACTCTGGCAGTTCTGGGCAAGCCCTGAAGGTGCTGCTCAGCCTGTTGGAATGGAAAAGTGCTGCCCCAAGAACCCTCCCACTCTTGTGCAGCTAGAGGTGTCCAGCACCAGGCACTGACACAGAGGAGACAAGAGTGGATGAGGGCTGTGTCCTGAAAGGGCAGCTCCTCTGTCCCCACCAGGTAAGATGTGATTTAGGAATATATAAAAACATCTACTGCAGTCTGCATAATACTTCTCTGGTTTTGTATCACTTCATCTTTGAGGTCCCTTTCTCCAAATAAAAAGCAAGTGTTCCAGCACACATCCAGAATAAATATTTAAAGCATAAGAAAGAAGAAAAGCTCCCTTGTCTTTCTATGCCAATCTCTTCATCTTTCAGCATCACTAACAGACCTGCTGTTTACAGAGCAGTGGAAAAGCCTGATTAGGGATGCATCTTTAAAAAAAATAATGTGGGGAAAAAAAGGAGCAGATATCCATGAGATCAGATGATTCCCCAAAATGTTTGATCCCAGATCAAATGCAGTGTTTTTCCTCCCACTGTGCCTGTGTGCATCTGCACCGGATTACTTGCAGGTACCACAGTCCTTAGAATCCCTGATCACAGTCATGGGAGAATCACTGCAGAAAGGAACAAACATTGTCCATTAAAAGGCAGCCTTCAGTTGTTTTTTGCCAGTTTTCTTGCTTTAGGCTAATACTTTGGTGTTCATTCAAACCACTGAAGTCTCTTATCAGGGACAGCACAGCACAGAACTTGAAATGGAAAACAGGCAATCTGAGTTTTCTTAGAAAATATTAGAAGACTAACTTTGAAATGCCTTCATTTTAAATTTCTTTCTGTTCACAATTATCTTTCCTTAAAAGCAAAATGATGTCAGTAAAGTAACAAAAGGAAAAAAAATAGAGGTGTGAGAAAAGAAACTAAAAAAAGCAGAAGAAAAAAAACTGGGATGAAAATATTACTTTCCATGGGTTTCTATTCTGCTTTTTCCTATTTATCACCCTAACTGCAGAACACAAAAATGATCTATTAATCACATTAGGCTCAACCATCCATTAAAAAGTATTTTAATGTCACCTGTCTTTCAAAACATAAAAATCTCCTGACAGCCATATCATTTTCCTGACTCACTCGCTCCTTTTTCATGAAATGAAGTTCATGCCAAATGAAACCCAGGAATAAACAAAGGTCTGTATCATCATACTCCCAAACTTTGATAACCTGGAGCCACTAGGGATGGGAATGCAATGGTAAGAATTAGCATTTGCCCATTGGTGAGGGCTCAGCAGAGCCCTCAAGGGGAGCCAGGTACCTCAGCAGGGCCTGGGGTCCCTTTCCAGGTGTGCCTGTCACCCTCCAAGCTGTCCTTGCCAGATCAGAGCAGTGGGACATACATCCCTCATCAGTGCTGGGAGGTTTTTAGCTGCAAAGCTGACTACAAGAATGCCACAGAGTAAGTGATGCCCTACACTTGCTTGATACCCAGCAGAGCTCATGTCCTGCCACAGCTCAGTGTTTGACAGGCAATAAGAGGTAGAGAAATCCAAGTGCTTCTCATTGTTTAACAGGCCTCGAAGTGCAAAATCATTGGCCAACTACCCAAAAGAATCTCATTTTTTAACTCTCCTTTTGAGTCCATTTCAGTTTTCAGGTAACCACAAAACTCATCTTTATTCGTTGGTGATTTTTTTTTTACAGCTGCCTGTAATCTCCCAACTTTCAGACTGAAAATCATTTAAAAACAAATGAGCTTCCCTACAGATAAAATTCAGAGTCTCTCTGAGCTTTCAAGATAATAAAACTAAAAGGCAACGTTAAGTTGAAAGGGGAGATGAAAAACAGAGGAAACCAGAAAGTCCCATAAAGTTCAGAATTAAGCCTTAAGGCTAGAAGAAATGGACAGAGAGTGAATTCTTCTTTTCAACATTCTATTTTATGGAAGTGGGATGAGAGCAGCAGCAGAGCACAGTATCTCTATCTTGTTAGCACTGTTCATATTCTCATGTGTTTCTGTATGTGTGTGTTTGTACTCCAGCTGGGCCTGGTGCCATCACATATTAGATATTCACAGCTTCAGACTTCACAGCCAAGATTTTCAAAAAGCTCCAGTAGCTTGAGGTGCCTCCAGTGCTGAAACATCCTAAGGCAAGCAGCTTGGCAGCATTCTCAGTAAAGGGCTTTTTAAGGCCTCTCAGGCTGGATGCTCAAGTGGCCTGGTCCTCATAATCATCAATTTGTGACAAAACCTGGCAGTGGCACGAGGCACATTTCCATACATATAAAGTGCCACTGGAGCTGGTTGGTGGCTTTGGTTGGACACCAATAACATCTGATATCAAATACAGCATCACTGTAAACCTGCCTCTCTCTTCTCCATCCAGTACTTCAGCATTTCAATGAAACTGCTCCAGGAACTGCACCTCTTGTTTGTCTAGTACCGACCATTGAAATAAATTACTTCATTTTTCTGCTGTTTTTATAGATTCTTACAGACTTGAAGAAGTTGCATGTGCGATACTCAGCATACGATTTTTCAGCTGTTATAAAGTTTCCCTTTTAACTTGAAGAGGTACCTTGGAAACAACTGCACTTTAAACATTCTCTTCCCATGAAAATTCAGCATTACAGTCCCATTCTTGTTTAAGCTCACAACACTTTACCTTCCTTTAAAATGGCCTGCAAATGTCCCTCTCTGTGGCAGTTCAACTGCACTGGTCCCAGTGCCATGGAGGGAGCTGTTCCCCAGCAGCTGTGGGGGAACCACTCATCCTCTTTCACTCTACAACCTCTGACAGCCTTAGCACGTGTGAGAAAAAGAATTATTTATCAGAAAAGATGACAGGCACTGGGTAACAAGCTACCACTGCTGTGGAAAGAAATAATACTGGGGAGGTGCAAAGTGCCTTTAATAAACAGGGAGAACAGGATGAAGGAAGGCTCTTGGGCAAGCAAAGGAAAACAACTCGCCCAAGAAGAGGTTACATTTATCAGCACATTCTGTGAAGGTTTGCACATATGCAAATATCCCCCTGAGCTTCTGCACATCAGCACAATGTAAAACACATGATGACTCTATAGGGGGAGGGAAAAAATTAGGCCAAATGAGCTTCTGTACACACAACTGTGCCACAGGAGAGAGAGAGGGAGGAAGTGGCAGCTCAGTGGTTGTGTGGATGGATTCCAGGGGCCCTGTCCAGGCATTTCAGAGCAGGCAGGCTGTGGGAGCCAGCTGCAGAGCAAGGAGGGGACCAGCAGAGGAGCTTCTGAAGGATATGAGGAATAGAAGATATTGGATTCTTGCTACAAAACCCAACCCTCTGAACCCCTGCCTTCTCTCCACACCAGATTGCTGTGAGGGCAGAAAATACATCCTCACACACTTTGCTGTTTCTAGGAGCACGTGCAGTGGCACAACCAGCTTTTGTGCTCCAGTAACCAAGCACTGCCTCAGTGTCACAAGTCACCAAGGTGCCACCTCACAAAGGCCCTTGTGACAGCTCATATTAACATGCTGAAATAAGAACTGTGGGTTGTCTTCAGCAGAGAGAAGGGAAAACCCAAAACCATGCTTGACCGCCAACACAGCAGCCTCTTCTGCCTCTGCTACAATCCTCAAGCTAAAAAATACCCTGTCCCTTCTGAAGAGGAAGATCCACATGCAGCAAACAGGCAGATCAAATGAATCACCATTAGCAGAGCAGTAATTATCAAGGTGGGACTGAGGGGTCTGTGATTCTGTTTGCTGAATCAGAGAAATAGCAAAGATTCACCGGGAAGATCCCATTAGTCTCATCTCACAGCAGAACCTCAAAGCTGCCCTAAAGGCCCAGCATGCCCACAAACAACATTTTTTAGCAAGATCCAGGCACTTTGGAAGGGTTCACTGTTGTCAAGAAAGATTTCCAAATGGAATTTTATTTTACCAGTCTAAATGGAATGAATGAAAATAAAAAGTAGAACAGAATTTCCCTCGGTTCACTGGCCCACACCAGTCTGCTGCTCACCCTTGCCTCTTTCTGTCCAAAAGAATTCACAGCACAGTGCTCTAGGATGTGTCTCAGCACTGTCTGACTGCACTTGAGTCTCTTAGACATTTGTGACCATATTTAAAAGATCAAAGTAAGTGGAGTGTGTTTTCAGCTACACTGCCTTCAGTCAATTAAATACATCTTTTCAGAAATGTGAAAAATGTAATTATTTGCATTGGATCAGCCAACTCAGTATGCTAGTCCTGGGTTATCCCATCTTTCTCTAAAAAGAAAAATATTACAAGTATGCAGCAGAATTCCCAGTCTGGGCCCAAGTTCCAAGCAGGCTGTGAGAGGGGTCAGAGGAAGCATTATGATAAAGAATTACCACATCATTTGGGAGAGGGGAACTGCAGGATTTGCCATCTGCAGCCATTTTCAGAAGTGACAGAGACAGCACCTCCACCTTTATCAGCTGGAGCCAGAAAGAGCCAGTCCAGGGAAGCACTTTGGGTTTTTTTCTGCTGCTCCTGGAGAATAAGGTGAACCCTAATCAGCAAGGCATGAAGCTGAGATCACTTAGGAGAAATTCTGGGGAAGATCAAAATTTTCTCAACTTTGCAAGAAAGTCCTGCAGCAGTTTTGATCACGATGGTAAAGCACAGATTGAGTTAAAAGCAAAACTCCCAAACAGCCTGATGCTGTGCTTAGTGGAACCTCACATTATCTAATCTAACTATAAAATATTTAGCAGTTTAAAATTCACTCATGTCAGCTGGAGTCTAATTTCTCTTTCCCTGTGGATTTCAAGTGTCTTTTTGAAGCTTTTTGGCATTAAAAAAGCAGAGGGAAAAAAAAAAAAAAAAAAAAAAAAAAAAAAAAAAAAAAAAAAAAAAAAAAAAAAAAAAAAAAAAAAAAAGAAGGAAGCAGAGTTTACAGGAGAACTTCAGTACTTCCCATAGAGCTTTGTGCTAATAAATGGGGGGTAGGGGGTTTGATTGAAAGAATAAAAGTGGGAATTAGGATAACATACACAGCACCTAAACCAAAGGCTTGTTCAGTCTGTCAAAATGGATATCATACACTGATTCATCTGCAAGAATTAACATTATATACAACAAGAAATAAAATTTTTCATTCTGTAAATTTTGAGATTTACTCTTGCTTTCATTTCTTATTGAGAGGGAGGAAAACCCCAAATCCTCAACCAAATAACCTCCAAAACAGAGCAAAAATTTCCATAATCTAGAATAGGAATCACTGACCTGGGAGGTGGCAAGGATGAGTTCAAATCCTACTTCTGAATAATTTTAGCCTAAGCTTTGTTGCATTTCACAGTTATTTAAGTGTACAGCTCAAAAAATGATACCAAAGCCCATGACCAAAAAAAATAATCCATGACAAAACAGAAAATTCACAGCAACGTGGCCTGGTGGTTAAACCACACACCTACATGGGTGTTTGACAAATTCTTTGCAACAGCCTTTCAAGGATTACTGTTCTGCCTTGTCAAGATAGCTGTGAAGTTTTCCTGAAGAAGTTGTCTCTTTCTGAAACCAAAGTTACATGCGGTTGAGAAATGTAAAGAATGGCACAAGAAAGAAAGAGTTTTTTGGCCCTAGTAAGAAAAAACAACAGGCTACATGTGAAAAAAATTGGAATGCAATGATTCAGCAGCAATGAATTTTTATTAATGTGCCTAAATTCCACCATTTAACTTGTGCCCTGGTAAAAAGAGGGCCTGAAAACAAAAGAAGCCCAAAAAATTCTGGAATATTATTCTGATACAAGGATCACCAGAAGCTACTCAAAGGTCTGCTTACAGGCTGCTTAGGTTACAACACAAAAATTGCTGTCATCATTAAAAATATTCATAAAATGATTATTTTTTGCCCTGGCTAAAAATATTAATAATATGAAACCAGTTGAGCACAAACAAGTTTTAAATTAGGAAGTGGTACATCAGGCTTTTATGTCCTCCAACACTCAAGGCAGTTTTCCCATTCAACACAAATCCATCCTGGAACTAAATTCATGACCCTTCTGTTGTTG
This sequence comes from Cettia cetti, assembly GCA_013401135.1. Lineage (NCBI taxonomy): Eukaryota > Metazoa > Chordata > Aves > Passeriformes > Sylviidae > Cettia > Cettia cetti. The sequence goes on from VZUI01085121.1 coordinate 55,711, forward strand.
AATTTTTGTTGTTGCTGTTGTATTTAGAAATGTAAATTGTATTTCATTTCCATCGAAATACCAATCAGGTTTTTGTTTCTTCAAGCATGGGTTGAATTACAGCCCCTTTTGCACTTTGATTTTGATTTCTGTTGGCCAGTTCAAAGAGCAGGCAGTGGAAGAGAAAGATGTTGAAATAAGATGGCAAAGTCAAGCATTTTCAGTTATGATATACAACAGATGTCAAACTCTGCAATGCATATCACACTGCTAATCTAGCTTTGCTAGGATGATTAGAGGAAATCACCACTGGAAGTAAATAAAATAATTTGCTAAAATCTATGTCACCTCATGAAGATGCAGACATTCCCATATTTTTGCAATTGCTTCCTAGCAAGGAAATAAATGCTAACTTTACTGGGGAAAAAAAGATATTAAGAACTCAATATTAAACAATACTTGTGCTCTAGGAAATTGGAAACATCAAAATTCAGCTCTTGTTCCTGTGACACAAAAAAAGAACAAGAATCTTTCATCTGAAACAATAAAGACTAAGAAACTGCAAAAAGATATATGGGAAGAGAGGAAGATGCCATGTTTGAAACAAAAGCTTCTGTTCTTAAAAGACAACAGATGAGAGTTAATTACTTCATAATGGAGAAAGTATTGAAGTATGAAAACAATCTGTATTTTGGAGAACTGTTCTGTGTCCACAAGTTGAGTTCATTACTAATGTTTTATTCATCTCTTTTAACAACACTGCACTAAATTGCTACAATAATTGGGCAGCTTGCATCAGATCTCCTTGAATTTTAGCAGATCCCACTTCCATTCTGGAAGTGTTGGAAGCAGATAACAAAGCAAGTGTTTATGTGGATACAGCTGTTTGATAAACCATGCTAATGAAACAGCCTCTTTCCTGCACCTGGGAAAGGCACTGAGGGTTCCACTAAAAGAACCCCTCAAAAAACAAAAAAACAGGCATCAGGACCTTCTCAGCCACAAAATCAGGAGCAGTCATTGTCTGTTTTTCTTACAGATTAAAAAAAAAAAAAAAATTGCCCCAAGTTCCTGCAGGCATTGACACAGAGAAAGTCGGCCATAAACCACATTTTACAGCATCATTAAATTGACCTAAAACCACAGGTTTACCATGGTTAGTACTATACATACTCTTAAAAAGTATTTGTAAACTATAAAACCTGTAATAAAATCCATTCTCGGCTCATTTCTGGAGGTCTCCTTGCCCCTTTGCAGAGATGACCTTGGAAAGGAAACAGGGATTTCTCCTCTCGGCCTGGCATCCAAACATCCCCCAAAGGTCTTGGTTTGTCTTCTCTCACCATAGCTCCCCATTTGCCCAGCTGCATCTGTTCTGTGATTCTTGCACACCTCTGGCACCAATCTCAGTAAAATAAGTGCTGATATCCACAGGGAGTTCAGAGTGCTGAGCCCTTGGAGGCAGTTTTGCCTCTGTCATTTCTGTACTTTCTATACTTTCTATCACAGGATTAGGCACTTCAGGAATTGTTCACAATATGGAACATCCACGTCCACAGAATAAGTTCATCACTGTCCTGCCTTCCTGAGAGGCTTTCAAACAAATATCTTCAGTTTCTGTGGTCATTGGAAACCTCAGTTCATCCCAAATCCATCACTATAGGCAAATGGTTCAAGATGTTCCTCCCCACACTTCACTAGCTGAAGCCAACTTTGGGTGCCTGTTTCAGAAGCATGGAAATACTAACCTAAAGTTTCCTTTAAAACAAAATTTGCAAGCCTGGCATGTTATTTATTTATCAGAGGGAGCTGAAACTGTTTCCATATTTCCCTAAAATAAATGTACCATGGAGTATTGAGTTAGTTTAACTAATGGTGCCTTCGGTTTGACCTGCCCGCCAGCTGCAGAGCAGTTCAGTTGTTAACAAACTGCCAGGCCACACCTCATCTCCAATAAAAACTGAATTCTAACATCAGCAAAAGTATTCTTATTGCAGAGGCTGCATGGACCTTCAAAACCCCAATCACTGGAAATTCTGCTAAATTAGCAGGAAATGCCCAGGCTCCTGTGAGAAAATGGGAGCTAATTTATATGTAAACCCATGTAGCACCGTGTTCATTCTCCAGGCCTGACTCATGCTGATAAGCTGTTAGTGCAAATAAGGGGGGGAAAAAAAAAAAATCTTTTTTTTAACATAAAATTAGCTGTTGAACATCCTGCTCATTCACTCTGTGCCTGATCTGAGCTCTCCTGTTCAGTGATATGGAGAACAGCAGGACCAGAGAGCAGCACTGGAGGCCCACAGGGAATTTTGCTCCACTCCTGTAAGAGAGGAGGGCTTGGAGCCCGGAGAATGTCACACACCCAGGAAGGGACGAGGTGAAGTCAACCACACCAGCAAGGAAAAGGACCTTACAGCTGCCTAAAGGGCTTGTCCATTTCTGCACAATCCATGGGTTACACCTGTGTTCCCCTGGCACCAGGAAAGGATTCTCCCTGCTGCTAATTAGTCCCCAATTATCTCCAACACGAGATTGTTCTCCAATAATCTGTCAGTTATTTGTCCTTAGAAACAGCCTTGGAAAACATCATCTGTGACTACTCACAGGTAGTTTCTTTGTTTCAAATCTCTCACTTTCTCTCCTTTTCTACAGTTCCAGGCACTGGTTTGTTTTTAGTTTTTTTCCAGGTCTATTTCTTTGTTTTAATTGCTGCTGCTAGAGGTGTCACACCTCACCTATAACTGTGCATCCCAGGTGGAATTCATTTCTCCTGCTCACACTGAGCATAGTGTTGTGAAAACTCATCTTCTGTATCTGTGGGAAATCTGAAAACTATGATGGATCCCAAGACAAATGCGTTTGGTTTTTTCCCATTTTGCAAACCCCTGCAAAAACATCTTGATTTCCATTAAATTCATTTAAGTCATATTTTTATTTACAATATTTTTCTTTGTTTGAAGCTATCTAACATCTCAAAAAAAATTCAGTTAGACTGTTGGGAAGAAAATACTGAAAACTGAACTCTATTTTAAGCATTACCCTAAAAACAGCATGATCATAGGTAAAGCATGAGTTCTCTCCACAAAGTTTTGTACAATGGTATTTTCATACCCTTCTCTGCTAGGACTATAACTGTCCCTCAGAAAAACTAATTAAGCCCAAACAATACAAAACAAAATCCTGTGTCATGTTCGAAGAACCTGCTGGGACCTATCTGAGCTACTGTAAGATAATTTAATGAGTACTCATTAAATTAACATCTACCCCCACAGCAAGTTCAGCAGTGAGAGATATAAGCAGAAGAGCTTTAAATGACTTTTCCTGCTCTGGGGGCTCCTGCTGTCTCATCTGGTTCAGGCAGCTCTGGTTCTGTGCCTCCACACTCTGGGGAAGCCCAGGCTGCCTGCAAAAGAGCTTCACAAGATTTCATTTTTACTGTAAATTTCCAGCATTAAGAGGAAAAGCCTGGAGCACAGCTGCCTGAGGAATTCCAGCTGTTTCCCTGAGGGAGGTGTGCACAGAGCTGCACAGTCAGGGTTCCCCACTGCCCTGAACTGGAGGAGGCTCAGGGTGGAGGATGCTCACCCTTGGGGTGTCCCTTCAGCCACCAACCCAAGGCTGGATGCTGCCTCACCCACTCTGCAAGCTTCCACTTGTCCTTGCTAATCCTTGATTTCCCAAATGCAGGATTTTTGTGGAAGGTGGTTCTCTAGTGGGGAAAACTCCCTGCTGGCTTGTAAGAGCCCTTGCCCTGGAAATGGCTTTTGTCTGACAGAGCCAGGCAGAAGCCAGAGGGATGCAACTGAGACGGGTGCAGTTTGATCTTACAGTGGGGTTTCATGGGCTGCTCACTAACTACAAACAAACATTTTCCTTCTCTAGCAGGTGATTTAGATGCACTAGTAGAGATCAATAGGGATGTATCAATGTTTTACAGCAATACTTTTATAGCAATATTTGCTGCCCTCAGGACAAAGAAAACTCAGCCAGGTTTAGTGCTGACTCACATGCCCTGGGTAAAATGGAGCTAACTTCCCTTTGAACTCAGAACAGGTTTGTTTTCATAGCCTGCCACACTGTTTGCTGTCTGGATAATATGCTTGGTTCAAAAGGCGTCCACAGACACCAGGCACTGTGAAAAGGCAAACTGCTTGATACATTTTTAATATTAAGGTACTACAAAACAAGTTACCAGTGTTCAGGATCACCCACTAGCAAACAGTATCAGCAAAATGCATGAGGAAAAAAACGGCAGATTAGGAGAGTCCATCACTATGTCAAGGACACACACCCTTTTACAAACCCGTTGCTAACACCTCATCTGGGCTCTCACAGACTATAGTCTCTGTCAAAGGAGCATCCAAAATTAAATTTATTCCCGTGCACACAATCCTTCTGAATGATACTGAACTGTTTAAAGAAACAGTATGTGTCAAAGAAAGAGCTGCAGAACAAACTGAGCAGTGATGGTTAGAAAAGCACTCCCCAAATGCCCTGTAAGTCCTTGGATTTTGGACAGCCTAATAGGAGAAAAAAACCAGCAGCTGATGAATCTTGTTTAAGCTTTTTTTATACCTGAAACAATTCAGGGACTGCATTGTTGAGCTGGCAAGGAGTTATTCCCCAACTGCTAGGCCCTCAAGTCTGGCTCCAGGTGCCAGATTTCAGCATTCAAAGTGCAGCAGCTCCAAACTGTGGGACAGCTTTTGGGGACTGTGCTGCTGTCAGCCTCAGAGGTGGACCCTGCCAGGGAAAAATGGAACAATTCCAGAGAAACACTCGCTGGGCACATACCTGCCCTTTGCTACCAAACCTCTCCCAGAGACAGGATTTTAGCTTTTCCTCTGCCAGATTTTCAGAGGCTGTGCTGGAACCATTTGGGAAATAACGCCTGGGGCAGTCTTGCTAAGAACAAACAGATCCTCTAAGCACAACCAGGACACAGCAGAACGGCACAGGGAAATCAAGAAACAAAACTCTGCAGTGAAATTGTGTAGACACAGCTTATCAAAGTCTCAACAGCACTTTTATTGCTGCTTGCAGTAGGACTAAATACGAGCCTTCCCAAATGATTCTCTCAAAAAAAAGAGATGAAGACATTTCTGTACTATAATGAGAATTTGAGGGTGGAGGGATTTTTTTTTCCTGGAAAATAAAGAATATTATATCTCCCCTAGAGTGACAGAAGATAAAAAAACTGCAGACTTGTGTGGCAGTAGCCCTACAGGTTGTAAACAACAGGTAAAAAAAGTCTTTGCTCCCTACAGAATGTGTTGTTTTGCTCTTGTATATTTTACAAAAACAAGGCAGTCTTGTGTTCCCATTGGTGAGAATTCTGCAGTTGCAGTGAGCCTGGAGCTCTAGGATTTGTGGATTAGCCTTAATCCCTAACCCAAACCCTAAATCTAACCCTTAACCTAACCCTAACACCCAACATTAACACTAGGGCCTAACCCTGGGTAGGGCAGTAGAAGCAGCCTTGGCTGAGGCTGGTCCAAAGGAACGGTGTGGAGGGAGCCATGCTGTGGCACTCCTGTGTTCCCTTTGGCGTGACTTTTTGTTGCTCCCTACAGAATGTGTTTGTTTTGTTCCAATGCTGTGCCTGCCCCTGCAACATTTGTCAGGTTGCCCTGTAGCCAAGCTTCTTACAAGGCTGTGGGAGCAGGATTGCTCTGCAATAATGCTGCATCATTTAGGCTTCTGCTACTGATAAATCTACTTTTATGAGCGGGCCATAAAGCTTGATGTGGTGAAGCAGGATTGCACCCCATGGCCAGGAGCAGTGCCCATCAGCCTGGAAGGGAAGAGACAGAAGCCATGCCCACAAACACAGCTTAGGGTAAAAAGCAAGGCAGCCTGTTCAAATAAAGCTCACTGTGACACAGAGAGGCTGCTCTGTGACTGACCACTCCTTTCAGTCAGGAGAGGTGAATTACTGTGGCTCTTGGGAAAAAAAAATGTTTCAGTGATTTCTACATGAGTTTTAACGAAGATCTAGATATTATCTGGCCCATATTTGGTACAAGAAAACACCAGCAGGCATCAACTAGCCCAGCTTATCCTAAATGCTCCTTCAAAACTCAGTGGAGTTCTTAGCTTAAAGGAAATACAGATTGCCAGGCTAGATGCCTCTCAACCATATACACTGAGTTTCCATCCAGCAAGGTGTCCCAAACCCCTGCCTCAGCCCAGTCCTAGAACAAGGCAGCATTGATTTCTACCCACCTTGCAGTCCCCATTGTCCTGGTAGTCCAAGCCCGAGGCTGATGACAGCAAAACCTCAGAGTCCCAGGTCAAAACCTGCCCAGACAGACCTGTCAGCCCCTGCCACCTCACACTATCAGGCACGACATCAGTCATCAATGGGAGCGTCTGGGTTTGGCACTTCCTGTCCTTTACCCAACCTGTAACTCCTATCCAACAGCTCTTCCCAGTCCTAAATCCAACCATTGTCTAAGTCCAGTCAAAGACTCTAAGGCCCAAACCCCACGTTCAACCATAGTGTCCCAAAGAAGGAGCAAATCCTACCTGTCCAACACCAAAGCTAAGCTGGTTGTTCATTTTATTTGGTAGACTTCTGTTACAGTCACACTTCTGCTGATTCTTTATCTCAGTATTTCTCCTCCTGCGTCAGGAATTCATAGACAGAGAGGAGCTCATTGCCTTCACCAGCTGTGAAGGAACATGAATTACTTCCAAAAAAGAGAAAGGCGTGGGCTGAACAGTAGGAAGCATCCTGTTCCCTGAAGGGTATTTCCATTCAGCTGCTGAATCAGGGAACACTTTCAGATTAGAGCTGCCACTGTTTGGAACACATATCTTAAATGATATTGATTTCCAAGACGATGAGCTAATTTGTTGAGTACTTTGTCACTTACAGTGTTTTACATGGAGTTGTCATCATCATCTTTCTGGTGGCATTTGGAAAGCCACACTCTGGAGAAAGAAGCTCTCAGGGAACACGTGAGTGCTGGGCCACCTTCCATCATTCAGCTACAGCCAAGGAACACTCAGTCATTGATCCATCTTTGTGATGTTTGTACTGAGCTGCACAGTCAGACGGATCCTCACAGTTATCATCTCTGAGGGACTCGCAGCAGCACACATCAACCTTCAGATGCCTACACACATTAGAGACCAGAAGAGCCTTGTGCTCTCTTATCCTGCAAGTGAAGCAGCTGAAGCACAGGCCATGGCTGGTGTCACAGCAATCTGCACCCTTCATTTCTCTTTGCAGGGCAAAGGAGCCAGTCCTGACACAGGAGATGAAGAGGTCTGTACTTCTGATCTATGAGCAAATCCACTGAAGCCGAGATGCAGAGCATGGAGTTAAAGACATTTAAAGTCTTTCTGCAGAACAAACCCATACCTGACAAAGCAAAGGCCCAGGAAGCAAAGCACTGCCTCAATTGTGAACGACAGTTCTCACCAAAAAAAAACGCCTCCAAAGCATGGAATATATGCCTCCCAAATCTGATGTGCATTTCAACAGAAATAGCTGCTGCTGTGAGGGATCCACTAAAAGAAGATACAATTTCAAGGCTACTGGCAGCCTTAGCCACAGCACATCTCTACAAAGCTTGACACAAACAGGGCTATAATTCCAGTCCTGCCATCTCTGTCATCCTGAGATGACTGCATTTCCAGCCACACAGGGAATTCAAAAGTCATCCCCAGCATCTGCTTCTTGACTGTCACGAGCCGTCCAGCCAGAGGCCTTGCTGTTTGCAAGTTTCTTTACAATTTAACCTGGCTCAGGGCAAACAGAGATCAGCTCATTTTTTTTAATTAACCACTCTACGCACTGATGTGCCCAGGCCAGTGCAGTTGCTGATGGCAGCACACATCAGCAACTCTGATTATTCTAACCTAGATGAACATGTGAAACAGTTTGACAAGAATTGTGCTGTCAGAGGATTTACCCAAGAGGCAGCTGCATGGCTGGGCTCTGGGTTAGATGATAGCTTGAACAGAAAAAACTTGCTCAGAAGAAAACATTTCCAAGTGACCTATAATGCAAACATGATCACTTCTCAGACAAAAGCATGCAAGAGAGCTCATAAAATACTGCTCTCCTGCTGGGCAGAGCTAAAGCTCCTGGGGTAGTTGCCTTTTTACACATAGTGCCTAAAGGCAGCACACAAGTGCACAGTCAGAGGCATGTTCCCAGGACCAATTGATTGGAAATGTACGAAGACACAACTTCTTCTGAATTGACCAAAAAATCCATGTAATACCGTGACATTTTTTTCCAGCAGGAAGGGATTACAAGAGTCAGAGGCCAGTTTTTATTTATACACACAGAAGCACACAGTGTGTGTACACACATACACCCACCACTGCAAAAGAGTCTCTCACAGCCCAAATTGAAAGATTAGTTTAGGCTTTCTTTAATGTGGCACTGGCTCCTGACACTTCCTTTGTCAGTGTTATCATGCACTCTGGATTTGCTGCAAGCAGGAGCTGCCAAAAGCCTTCTGCTCAAACTCTCCACACTCCCTTTTGCAATTCCTGCCAATCCTTCTTCCACACAGCACACTGACCCCTCGACCCACACCCACAGCAGGACCTCAATCCAAGAGCCAAAAGGAAAGGGTTTTCCAGGCAAAGTAACAGATCAAACAGAAACAGAACAAATCCCACAAAGAATTTATCTCTGCACAGAACTTTCTGCCGGCAGCAACTCCCGGTTTATAAAAGGAAACATCTTGCTTGGATCAGCTTGGAAGGAGATGATCAGCCTGGTGCCTGGGCTGTGCACTGTGCAGAATTTCTAAGACACTTAGCTTTCTACAAGTATCTGTTTTCAGAGCAGACTTGATTTATGGCTTCATTGACATTGCATTGCAGCACTCCAGCAGTGGGGGACAGTGACAAGGCAGCAGCAGAGCCTGATGACTGCAGGCAGGAGGAGTCACAGGAATGCTGAAGCATGAAGTGCTCATATGCTCAGAGGTGGAAGGGAACACAAGGAGCAGGATGGCATCTTAAAACCTTAAAAAAGGCATCAGTGCTACTACTAGCACCGTGTTCTCTTATTCAAAACCTTGTTCAAACACACTGTAATGATGCAAACCCCTGACATCAATGGTATAATGCCCCACACAGAATTTTTGAAAGTTATCAGCACTTTTTGCCCATGAACCAGTGATGCTGCACAAACCTCAGTGACCCAATGGCAGCTATTAGGGAAAATGAAGACTAAAGCAGATGAAAACATAAAATTACCAGATATATAAAGGTAGACTCAAACCCTGGAAAATTCTTTTACTTACGGCCAGTGTAACTCCCAAACAATCCTACTAATATCCTTAAACTATTTCAAATATTCAAAATTTAGATACTTGCCCAAGCTCTTCACTCAACTGTAGTAAGATTAATTGATATGCTATATGCACCTCTAAGTGATAATTCCAGTTATAAATACCAACATGCATTCTGTCACACTAAATTTGATATGCACCAGTGATCACATGAATTTGAAAGTGGTTTGTCTCAGCATCCATCATAATTGAGAGTACTCAAAAAAAAAAAAAAAAAAAAAAAAGTGTTACAGAACTTTTGCTATTTTGCCCTGAAATTTGTGGTAGCTGTCTCCCTGCAACAGACATGTCAGCCAGAACATTTTGGTAAGTGCAGTTGTCCAACGAGAACTGTAAGGTGATCTGTGCTTATCTTCCCTGACTATTGCAAAAATCAGGTCCTTCTGAAACAAAGTCCTCTGCAAGATGAAATTAAACCCAAACTTGTGGCTTAATTATATTACTTTGAATGGAGTATTGATTGTAGCTAATTTTATCACCCATTTTAGAGGGTTTGCTGGCTGGCTGGCTGTCACTTTGATAAATGGGAGCCAGTGGATATCTGAAGAGGGACTGATATTTATAGTTCAGAAAATATCACCACTAAGTTTACAATGAGAAATAGCCCCCCCCCCCCTTTACTAACAATCACAGGAGCAATTAGGTTTGATGAGGCACAGGAACACCTACTGTAAAGCAGATGGTCAGCTCAGAATGTCTGGCTACCTCAAATGGCATTTTCCAACACTCTTTACAGCTCAGGTGAGTTTGGCCCGTGCATGAGCAGCAGCTGCCACTTGGAATTTCAACAATATTCCACTGCAAAGGCCCCCAGGACAGTCAGGCCATTTAGTCAGGACAGTGACCATCCAAAGGGTGAGGGAGACACATGAGATAAAATGCTTGCAGGAGCCAAATCAGCAGTCTGGATTTCAGCATCAAACACTGAGGCTGTCTGTTCATCAGATTTGGGGAATTGTTGTTATTCTTTATATTTTCATAACTATATGTAAAGTTTCTGTTACTATAGAGGATCACAGTCATCGAAAAGCATTTGTTAAAACATTTTACTCATTATACAATGTGAACAAAAATGCTGTAATCATGAGATTAATTTCAGGCACTATATGCATTTAGGGCCACCAAATCCTAGTATTAGGACTGCAATTTATATTTAATTCAAATCTTTTCCTTGTAGACCATTATATTCAGCTCTATTTGCATATCAAGCCCACTTAATGATGTCCAACAGCTGTGACTGGAACTTACAAATGAGGAAGGGCCACAAGGCACAGAGGTGATGGCAGAGTTGTACCATGAAAATAACCACCTGATGATTGATTCGCCACAACTTTGTTTTTGAATGAAAGTTATGCATACACATAACCATATCCATTGCAAATATCATAAGGATTATCATTCTTATTACACAAGGATTATACTTATTATGATTCTTGTAGTCACAATGGCAGAATTATCATATCAGACGAGTCTCAATTTGCCTGCCTGCCTCCCCTGACTTTCTGGTTCTAATGAGCCATCTGGGTGACCTCCTTCTCCACAACTGCCCTCACAGCAGCTTTTTAACATACAAAGCCAACAATAAAGTGACTGCACAGAGCTTCTGCCAAAGGAAAAGGGGGAGAACAATGCAAAACCAAGTCGAAGGAGCAAAAACACTTGCCAGCAATATCCCTACACTCTCAAACTACCCAGTAGCAGGGACATTTCTTGCCACACAGCCACACCAGAATGGTGTGTGCAGGTAGAACATCTCTGGCAATAGCAGGGACGCTGCTGCTGTCCTGCAAGAACAGCAGCAGTGCAGGCAGGGAGCCCTCAGGAAAAACAGGCACAGCCACTCTGCAGCCCACCGTGGATCATCCACCGTGACCACGCTGACAGAAACAGAGAGGACAGCAGAGCACTGAGCTCTAGTGGAAAACATGAAACAAAAGAAAGGGAGGAGGGAGATGAGAGGAAAAAAAAATAATGAGATTTTAAAAAGAGATAGGGAGAAGTGGGGGGAAAGAGTACTAAATGCAGAATGTTGAACTGAGGGAAAGAAGGTGAAAACTGCAGAGGAAAACAGGAAGAAAAAATTAATATCAGAATAATGAAAAAAAGCAAATGAAAAACAAGAGAAGAATTTATCAAAGGAAAGAATTAAGGGGCTTATAGCAGTAGCTCTATTATTCTCTGAAAGCTCCTTTAGTACTAATAACAGGGGAGATTAAGGGTATTTCTTTCAACTATCAAATTAAGAAATATTTCCTCCTACTATCTTTCATTCCAAATCAAATTTCCCCAAACATTAAATCAGAACGAGGAAAGACTTTTATATAAGACTAAAACTGGGATGAAGTGTGGAATAGGCATCAAATAGCAGCATCTTGAACAAGGCATTGTGGTTTCTGAGGAGATTTTTGTTTTCTTGCTTATTTGCATTTTAATATCAAACAGACTTTGAATTCTGAAAATAAAGGCAGTGTATTCCACCTATGTTGAACTTCTTCCCTTTCCAAGCTGCATCAATTCTCCCACTGAAGTCAGGAAAAAGAAACTTCCACTGAAGGTATAGAAGCAAAGCCACTGACCCTGTCACAGCAAGACTAAATCTGCCTTTAACAACCTTGGGCTGCAGCTGGTCTCTCACATCTATTTCCCAAGAAATTTCCTTTCTCTAAGCACAGACATGTAAGGGGTCAAAGGTAACACACTCAGAACCCCAATATCTCCTGCAGAAGCTGCATTTAGAGCTCCATCAGAAAAACTTAATAATTAATAAACTAAATAAAACTTAATAAGGCAGGAATATTGGCCAAATATTACCACAATGAGAAATTCTGACACAAAGAAGTGTTTTCTTCAAAATGAACAAAAATGAAAGGGTGACTTTAAAGATTTTTTCTGTTTCAAAATGTAGTTATCATCTGAACATTTGTGAAGGAAATGGAGGCACTGAAAATCCAAAAAGTCTTTGGCATTCTCAGGATTTCCAGCACCTTCCAGTAGAGGTGCTGCCAAGGCCAGGGCAGGGCCAGCTGCCCAAAATCTTGTTACAGAAATTTAGGCTAGAGCAATGCTACAGAAGTGCAACACTGATCTGCAACCCGGACTTTCAAAACCATGTTTTTCACCACCTTTTCCTCATTTCCATCTTCACCTTTCTGCCCCAGAAATGCAAAAGTCCAGAGTGCTGGAGCATACCAGTGGAACACACAATAATTTGACCCTTATCCATTTTCTGGGATGGCTCCTCTCCTTTTGGAGAGGCATTTTTGAAGACAAACTCCTCTGAAGCAATGGAAAGCATATCCATGACTGGAGAGCATAAGCCAGTCAATAAAATTAATGGTTTATATATTAAAACAAATTAAATGCCAGAGTCCTGTGCTTATCATGTGAACATGCTCAGATTCATTAATAGAAACTGGTCGATTCCCTGAAGTACACGCTGGGATAATAGAACAAATGCATTTGTACTGACAGTCATTGGTAAATGGCTAATCAATCCCTCAGTGCTGCTTAATTAGCGACTGCAGGAGACCCTTTTAATTGGCATCTGATACTTGATTCGAAGAGACAAATAAAGTGCCACTCAACCCTTTGTTGCCAGTGAACCCTTTTTTCTTCCTATTAACTCCACTGTAGCTCCTGAAGAGCATTCCTGAAGACCAGACCGAATTACCAGCTCCCTGTCACAGACCAGCCTGACACCCTGAAGTATTTTATCATGATTTCAGTGCTGATGTTGCATTGAAACACTGCACATGATCTGCTGGTTGCTCAATATGGTTTATATTAATACAAGTTGTAGACTGTCACTGTTCAGAGAGTAGGTAGTTACATGGAATGCATTGGTTACATTATAACTGGAATAATTTATTATTGAGCAAGCAAGTTCAACAAGCACTATAAAAATCAATTTATAATTTTTATGCACTTCATCTGGGCTGAAAAATGGTTTTGTTCTTCACTATTTTCTGACCAGACCTCTTCAGCAGAAAAAGGGGGAATAAAGCTTTTAAAATTGCAGTTCAGTCAGCAATACACTCTGGAAATCGAGATTAGAGATGACAGTTTTCAGATGCATAAGTTATGCTTACTTTGTTTTATGGACCTAAGGCCACCACAGTGCCAGGCAGTCCCTTGGCAAAGAAAATCATCCAAAGGTTAAAGAAAGAAACAGAGTTTGACAGAGCCAGCCACACACACAGGTGACTTGCATCAGCTGAAAAGCCATTCTGTTTACTCCTTCAAATCACCCATTCACAAAAGGTAAGCTGGTGGTTATTAAAAGTTTCAAAAGCAATGGCAGTTTTGGAGGAATTAAAGAAGGAGTACTAAAATCTTTGGTGGCTGTACCTGCAATTGCTATGCAAGACACAAACCACACACCTTCCCAGTAGCATGAAATCCAATTAATACAGTCCTGGGAAGACTCAGTTCTCCAGTTCTGATGAAGATTTAAAGGTGCAATGACAGATTGTAAGAGTTAGCTGGGACTCACACCCTGAAAGACCTTGTTAATACTGGCAAGATTTACTTAGCATGTGTTCAGCTGGTGAAGTTAAAGGGAGAGTTCATCATCCCTATGGGCAGGAGTGTCTGATTTGCATTGTATCACCAGGCCAGGCAGAGGGAGGGAGGCACAGGCATCTGGCAAGAACCTATTCCAGCAGAGTTTACTCAGAGTGTGACACTAGGACACCAACCTCAGGAGATCCCACCATCACTCACCTCTGAGCTTCCAGGGAGTAATAAATCTGTCACCAAATTGCCCTGCTCAAAACCAGACCCAGCTGCTAATTTCTGGGGTGCTCCTTGTGCTGTGCTGCATCTACAGAATTAACAGGCACACCTGCCAGGATCCCAGCCTCCTGTCAGCACCACTTAACACATTGCTTCACATCACATACACATTTATTAAAAGGGCCTCTGAGTTATCCTTAGCTTTGATGATTCTTTGATGAAATGCTCCCTGTTCACAATCAGCACTTACCCTTGTGATTTATCACTAAGCCAGTTTATCATTATTATTACACTCACACTCTAATACTTTACAGTCTGAACTGCTGTGCAGTTTAGACTTACACATACTCTGATGCTATTTACTTCATTTTTATAATATTCAAGCTCTTGGTTGAATCCCAGCAGTGGAGAAGGGTGAGGAACACAGTGCAGTCACACACATGACACTTCCTGCTGGACAGAACCTGTTGCTTTCTGCATGGTGCAAGGTCACAGCCCCGTGTTTGACATGTGACTCCTTAAGCCAGAGGGAAAGGGCATGAGAAGACACTGTTTGAAACAACAAGTAGCTCCACAAAAAAACCAAACCTATTTTGCAGGTAAAGGAAGAAGTGAATATGTTGAAGAAATTTTGAACCCAGAAGCTGGTGGCAGATAATACACTCACACAAAAGTTCAGGCTCTGCAGGATCATTTATCACCTGTGACTGTGGCTGGCAGTGAGAAAAGTTCAACCTGTGTAAAGCTTCTACTTTCCTTCTGCACCAGAGGGTGATACTTCTCAGGGAATTTTAACAGTGGGTTTTCAATGTTCTACCTATCAAACTATTTAATACAAACACATATTTCAGAGAGGTTTAAAACATGAAAGATATAGAGAATATATAGGTTAATTCAAATTCCAATTTGAATTAACCAAGCATCTTTCTCCCCCCTTCCTACTATCCATTGGTTTCCTCTTATGCAAATCCACTAAGCCTGCAGACTTCAATGTGGGAGGAAATGCAGCTCCTTATGGAAAGGGGAAGGAAGGTATATGATTATAATTTAGACAAATTTCCACCAAAGACAACCACTTTTTTTTTTTTTTTTTTTTTTTTTTTTTTTTTTTGTCTTAGAACATTTAACAGAGGAAAGGAGTTGGGCAACAGCAGCAGTGAACAGGAAGCAAGAGAATTTCAAAGAACAAAAAGTAAACAAAGCTTAAGGTAAACAAGATATCTTTTAGAAGAAAGGCTATCACTTCAGAAGAAAGTGATATAAGAAGGTTTTGGAGAAAAACAAGTACAACTGTATATATCTTTATTTTCAAGTGGAAAATTCTGCTTCTTATTCCAGCTCAGAAGCTGAACCTTTGCCACTGAAAGCAGGAAAGTTATGGTTTGGAAGCATTGCTGCCTTGCCCAGGGAATTACAATTTGGCTGCTCCATGTTTTCACTTCCTTCTGAGGACCAGGACTCAGGTGGACACAAACATTAACAACATCTCAATTTCTCCTTATCACAACCAAGAGGACAAAGTTATTCTTAAAGGAGCCTCCCAGCTTAGTAGCTCCAGCCATAACAGAGATGAGAAAAATGAGTTCATGAAAGGGAAATGCCTACAAATCACTACCAGAGCTATTCTGTAAAGAGCAGTGATTAGGCATGAACCTTCAACTCACAGAATGAGATATTTCTGCTGAAAGGCATCCAGCCAGGCTGGAGAAACACAGCTCTCACCTCCTTGCTGCTTCATCAGCTACACCCAGAGCAAAAGGAATCTGTGTGCATTCAGCAGGGTGTCCCTGGCTCTGACAGGTACAGGCCTTCCAGCAGAGCCCTCACCATCACAGAGACACATCTGCCAGCTCCAGCCTCCTTGCAGAAGATGCAATTAGATTTGGGCATTATTGAATGAATGTCACTCCCAAACTTCATCTCTGCCTGCCTCCTTTCCAAATCAGCTCAAGGGTTGTCTCTACAGCTACACCATTTAGGTAGCAGTGGAGCAACAATATGATCAACACCTGAAGGAAGGTTTGAACAGTCTGAAAATGTAATTAATCTAAAGCTGGGCACAGATCTGTACCAATTCCTTCCCCATCTGATCAGAGAGAGCTCTGCCTGCAGACTGTGCACAGTAATTTCCTGTGCCTAGCTTTCCCCCAGCAGCACACTGATGAAACTCCACAGCTCCTGAGGGAATGACTGCAGTGCAGTTGGAAGATGCAGCTCCAGGATGCACAGGCACGTGTCACAGCTTTCAGCTGGCTGGCACAGGCTGGGAAGCTTCAACAGGGAACTTCTGAAACAAACCACTGGATTCCTCCTGGAGCCACGGATATTTTTTATTCAGCACCTTGGAGATGGCACCATCACAAGGGCCCTCAAGATCTGAGCTGTTTAGAAGAGAACCAGCTGCAGGGATGCTGCATCTCTTTGATCTCACCTCTAAATACCACATTAAACTTTGAAGAGCAATGACAGACCAACACTGCTCTGACACTGACATTTCAGCTTTGAAATGCACTTTGCCCTGACAGCTTTAGCCAGGGAAGGCTGCAGAGAGGGGAATGATACTGCATACAAAGAGGGATTTGTCTGTCACAGAATTAGGGTCTATATAATTTAAAGTCATGTGTACTTACACTGCCTGGATTTTGTTGTTATACTTTCCAAGGGCTTTTTAAATGGCTCTAAGAAACATTTAGGGGAAGAAAAATAGCCTGAGATCTGGACTCTCCAAGATATTTTAGCATTAACAGATTAGAAAATTACCCAGGGAGGGTCAGAAATCATTCCCTAAGTAGTCTCAAAGGTAATGAAATAGAACCCACTGAAAGACAAATAGGAACATGAAGGCCTGAATATCACTATTTCTGCTTTAATCGGATTCCTGAGAGACCCAAATCTACTAATGCTAAATAGCAATAAACAATAAGAGCACTTACATAGACCTATTCAACTCTGAGGTGTTATAGGCACTCATTTATGAGAGCATAGCACATCAAAGAGATAGGTACTACTCTTCTGTATCACCAATATTAGCTAAAAGTGGAATTTCTGTTCCAGAAGAAATGCTCTTGGAGTGTAGTTTCTCTTCCAAAACCATAATAATTCTTCTAAAAACTTAATTTCATGAGCATTTTTAAACACACTTTGCTTCATTTTAGCTTAAAAATCATGAAAATAATTGATGATAGTTTCAGGTCTGCTCCACAACTTTGCAGCTCTAAAAGCTGATCTTCTTCAAATACTCCATTTTTCTTTCAAAACCTAGTCTCACCCAACTGCCACGTACTGCAAAGTTGAATTCTGACAAAGCTGCTTTTTCTAGAAGAGAAACGTGCTGGTCAGAAAGAAACTGCTGCAGCAGGAAGAACCATGAACAGTTATTCACACAGCACCTCATTTTCCAGCTAAAATACAATCAGATATTAACACAAGACCAAAATTTCACAATCCAGACCAACTTCACAAATTAACAAGGATGAAAAAACCTTTGGCTGCATAGGGACCACACGCAGCAGAGCAGCATGATAATTTTGTCCACAGAGCTGTCCACAAACACAGCTACCACAGAGGCTGACTTCAAGTCACCCAGCCAAGCTGAAGCCAAGCCATTATCCCCTACCCCAGGGAATTCCTTCTCTCCAAGCACTTGCCCAACACATGATTGTTTTGCAGTGATTAGTGCTGGGAACCATTCACATCCACGAGGCTGATTCAGAAGTTATTAAAACGCACACGCACTCACACAAATTAGCCTGTCTTAATTATGTCTTAATCAAATGCAATCATAGTGGCTGGAACTTTCAGCTTGTCACCTTGTGCATCAAAGGAAATGCAATCCTTCAGGCAAAATGTTTACCAAGCTGGATAACCCAGAGCAGTGGGAAACCAGTGTCACATGAAAAATTAAGAGCTGTGGTGTTTCTAAAAGCCTTCCAACAGTGGGGGGAAAAGCAATCAAAATGCATTAGCAGAGGAGGGTATTCACACCTCCCCACAACCCTTTTTTAAGCTATAAAAGCAAACTCTGCATGAGCAAAGCAGATAAAGCTTGAATGGGCAGGATTAATTAGAAAACAAAATAGTAATGGGAAAAGCTGCTGTGCTTTTTTTTCCCCCCTCTGCAATTTTTAGTTCAGTAAGTGGCCACTTACAAAACCCAAACAAAGCACTCAAAAACCCCTAGCATAGGATGACATCTCCTTGTCTTTCTCTGAGTAATGAACCTATTTTCTTCTTCCTTGAAGATAAGACAACTTTTGACTATGAGAAATATAGGAGAAAGTTTTCTATTATATGTATAGGTCAGCTAGAGTACAGAGGCAGAAAATTGCAGTACAGCAGTGATACAAAGTTGTGGAAGATAAGTTTTCCAGATGCTCTGCTACACACTCTTTTCAGATTCTAGCATTTCAAAGGCAGTTTCTGGAACTGCTGAGAGATAAGAAAAGTCTCTGACTGGAGTTCATTGATTTTGTAGATAAAGGAAGGAATGGATCACAGGGGTTGGGGAGAAAGGTGAGTGGGGGAAGAAAAAAATGGAAATAAAATTTTAAAATTTTTCTCTTCCATTGCAGGGGTAAGTGAGGATGGGGAGGGAGAAGCCTGGCCAGGAGGCACCACGGGCTATTTGCTCAATCTGGCTGGCACTGAACCTGAAACTTCAGATCTTGGCACTTGTTGTTCCCCTGAAGCCAATGGATACCAAGCAAATTTCTAACATTGTGCCCATGTTCTTGGTCCTGCCAGGAGGATTTGAAAGCAAGGTGTCAAATCATGAAGCTGTTTAAGCAACAGAGGAGTCAAGGATTTTGTAACACAGAAAGCAAGACTGGGGGACACCAAGGCAGAATAGGAGATGGCTGATTACTGTGAGCTGAGAGGCTGTGCCACAGCATCTCTTTTCCACAAACATCATCCCAGTGTGACAGGGTGACACGAGAGAATTCTTCCACAATAGCAAAGAAAGGAAGAAAATTAAATTCTCTGTCACTCAGCTGTAAGTGGTCTAATGAAGTGACGAGCAGATTTCCCAAAGTAAAAATAAGGCATGCCTGTGTGTGAATAAGGACCAGTAGACTGGAACGTGAAAGAAGCTTGTGAGCACAAATGCTGAACTGGAATAACACCTTTTCTAGCAAAAAACCAAACATATACTAAAAGACAAAAAAAAACCCCAAAAAACCCAAAACCAAAAAAAACTACAAAAAAACCACCAAACCAACCCCAAGAAAATCCCAAACAAAACAAAAAAAACACCACAACAAACATACCACGTCCCCCCCCTGCCCCCCCTCGGAAAACCCAACTACCACACCAAAATTTTCTATCAAAGCATGTTTCCTTGCCCAGGCAGCAGCACTGCCCCAGCCCCAGGGCAGCACCCTGGGCTCAGCCAAGGTCAATCTGCAGCCCAGCCTGGGCTGGATGGCTCAGCTCTGCTGGAGTGTCCCAGGGAGGGAACTCCTTCTTCCAGGACAGTGCAGAACTACAGCTGTAAACACTCTCTGGTCTTGAAACAAGTTCTCTTTTCCCAATGGGCAGATTCTTTCTGTGGACAAACTTCCACAGAATCTCTCCAAATTACTCCCTGCATTAGGGCAATTAGTGGATGAGTCCAGGGCTGACAGAGCTGGATCTCTTCCAGAATCCTCCAGTCAAGCAAATCCAGCCCTCTACACTTAATTAAACTGCAAGTAAAGTGCTAATAGGTTTGTTTCATCACCAGGGTGCCCCACCAGTCCAGAGTTTTGCTTCCAAATGACCTAGCCAGAAACCACAGGCATTCAAGTGATCTGTTATTTGGAGTATTTATCACCAGGCAGGTATTTCAGCCACCAGCTCTCAGAAGTCTGCAGGACAGAGAACTGAATCTACAGCCACTGTCAGGGCTTGGGGAGAGGTCTTCAAAGCAGGGCTGACCCCACCCTGCCTCAGCAGGCTCACCTGCATCCTGCCCTGGCCTATACAAAGGTCTCACATCAATATATAATATATACTATATCATATAAAGTATGTAGGTAAATTAGAAAACGTTTTAATTTACATGTTAGCAACATTTTTTTTTCCCCTGAGAGACTTATCTGAGCCCTGTTTCTGAGTACAGTCACTGCTTTCACAGAGAGGCAGTTCTGAGCTCAGGAACTGCCTGTGGAAGTTTCATTTCCTCCAGGTTGTCTTATTTTCCTTTCACTCGGGTACACATCTGAATTGGCTCAGGAAGCTACACGTGATTCTGGGAAGAGGCACCAAGGACAAGACAGTCTGGGGAATTCATTTTAACACCAGGTAAGGACATACTTTTCATTAGTTATCTTCTTGGAACTATTCACACATTAGCAGCCCATGACCTGTGTAAATGAAAACAAAGGGTTTGTTTTCATTTTTCATTCATTTTAATTCAGAGCCTGTAGTCTGATCAGTTTACAGTATGGTTTGAAATAAGCCACAACCACTCCAAGTTTATTTACAGTGACAGATACTTCCAATGTTGATAGCTCTCACAGGTACTTTCCATAGCAATTGCCCTTTTGTAAACAAACAAACAAACAAAAAAAGGCAAAACTATCAAAGGAAGAAGTGTCACTTTGGGCCACTTCCAATACCATGAATTACACAAGGCTGAATTCAGCTGGAACACATCCCATAAGGATGTATTAATTCTACACACTTCAAACCTAGCAACGTTGAACAGTTTTATCAGGAATAGACAATTCAGAATGTAAGAGTGATTTAAGATGGTACAAAGGGGCACATATGCTGAGCCTCTCCTTAACTAGCCAATTTTTTTCAGCTGAGCTATCACTGACTCTGGCATATTTCATTACTGTGCAAACCCTCCTTGGAAATAACATTAAAGGAGAATGCTCATTCCCATGCCTCTGTTAAAGAATCTGTTACAAGTTTCTTTAGAGCAAAAGAGGATTTCAAGTGCTGGGATTTTGTTTCTGTAGTCCCCCCAGAAATTAAGAGACTTTTTTTTTTTTTTTTTTTTTTTTTTTTTTACATTTTGAGGTTGAGCAGGGAGCACCAACAAAAGCCTTGGCACCATTTCCCCAGAGTTAATGATTTAATTGATCTTCTGAGCTCAGGTGACAGCCAAAAGGCTGAAGGCCTCCAGCAAATCCAGGAACTTCCAAAAAATCTCAGTTTTGTCATCTCCCTAGATAGCTCCAGGGCAACCCCACTAACAAGGCTAAATGACTCTGAGACATTTTAACCTCAAGCCCTTGCATGGTGGCACTTTGATCATGCCCATCACCAGGGCATTGTTTACATCTAACCTTAGCATTTGCCCTTTCTCAAAACTGAGATAGGTTAGCGAGGATGGAATTGGCTTCCTGTTCACAGCATTTATCGACCTGAAGAGGTCATTATGATAGACTGCAAGTCCACGAGGTCTCTGCACTCCAGCTCTGATTTCCATGAGGTTATAGATTTTGTGATTACAGCTGCTCTGCAGAGGTGCATTTAGCTAACAATTGCAGCCAGGTACCCAATCCAGCCTGGCTGAAAGCAGAGCCTGGTGAGGAGCCCTGGTGCTGGCTCTGCTGTGAGCTATTGCTGAGCACTTTGCCTCTGCAGAAACACAGAGCACATGTGGACAGAGATGAGGCAACTTCATGCTGGAGACCTCCAGCCTCAGCTACATGGCTCCATCCAGCCACAAGACATGTAACAAGACCACAAAAAGGCCCTGACAGCACCATTCTAACCAGAGACTGTAGCTAAATCGGTGTCCAGGACTGCTTTTAACATTTATACCTCTGTTTACCAGGCTAAAATAAAGCACTGCCAGACACTGAGTCCATTTTCATCCCCACATGATGGCCTATGAATACTGAACTGGCTTGTATTTCAGGAAAAAATATGGGCCTGAATGCCTCAAACTTCATTTTTCTCTCTTATAATGAGATCCATGGGTCTAGCAAGAGATATCAGCCCCACCTAACACGCTGCCCACGTTTTCTCCCATTGTTACTTAGACAGATAAATGTCCATCCCCAAAAAGATTAAGGCACTAACAGTATGAGATACTGGCCTATACCCTGGTTGCTTGTCACAGCATTTTAACTTGTGTCTTACATGGTATTTTTATTTGCTTGTAAAAAATATTATAAAACTAGATTGAGTTTTCCTGAGGGGGAAAAAAAAATTAGAGACCAAGGTATTGCTGTGAAGCATTTTTCCTGTGCTGAGAGGAAATTTTAAGGTTTCTGATCACAAGACTTTTTAAAAAAACATCAACTGTTCTCAGAGGAAAGACACAAATCTCCACTTTTATTTGCTAACTTGATTGGTGCTTTATTTTTCTTTCAAGATTCTGCTGAGTCTGCTTGGCTCATGGCCAAGGGATGCATTTTGCCTCTCTATTTGTATCAAGTTAAGAATGACCATATTCAAGTTGATGGGGAACAGGCTGGTATTAAACAGAGTATTAAAGAAATCAATTTCCTTAGCATTATTTCCTTCTTCTCTGGTACTTCTGAAGCTCTGGTTTTCAGTATCACTCCATGCTGACACAAACTTTCTGCTTCTTGAATTTAATCAGATCTGAGCTGCATCAACACCAAGTTTCAAATTCAGATGGAGTAAATTACTCTGAACTTCACCTTTCTTAGAGCCTGCCCTGAAGCTGACAATGCTTCACATTGCAGGAGATCATTACCCAGAGGAACTCGTGGCACTTAATGTGGATGAACCTTGCCCCAAAGGGCACCTGGACATTTCCAGCCCTGCATTTTTTTATTCAACCACTGACATCCTTAATTAAGGCCAACTGAAATCTTAATCCTGGATGTGCCTGTTTCTCAAAAACAAAGACCATTATCTCCAAGCAGACAGTGAATCTGATCAGGGTACAAAAGTTTCTGTGCTTAACATAAAACCTTTGGTAGGAATGAAGACAGTATTTCTCTGCTCCTAGAGCAACTAATTAGTGCTCAGAGCTGTGTTCAGACAGCTTCCCCTAATTCAGCAGACACCAGCTATTGCTTTACACTGAACTTCTCCTAAGCCTAAGATCTGTAATGTCTGTTTCTGTAACTTAACAGAGCCAAAGATAAACCCCTTCTCAGAAGGAGAAAAAATTGCCAAAACACAAGGGGGTTTAATTAAGAAACAACTCCTCATTAATCAGTATTGGTATGAACATGTAAAACCTCACAGGGAGTTCTTAGCAGACACGTCTCAGGAATGAGAGGAGCTGCCTTTGACAGGTTTGTGGTTACTCTGCTCTCATCAGAGGTGAGCAGGAGCTGCCAACACCCAGTCAGTCACAGCTCTGAAAACCAAGAGGAACCTTATGTGGTCCAACACGTTTTTTAGGAGAATTCACATGCTTATTTTTTGATTTAAACCTTCTGTGGATCAGACTCAGTTTGGGGTGTGAGGTTTACATACTTCTTGAGAGCCTGAGGTGCTGTTAATCCATTTACACAAGCCTGATCGACTGTTAATTACTGCAGTCTAAACAATTGGGAATAACATGTTCCAGATCCATAGTCACCCTCTTCTCATTAGCTAGGCAATACCTGGCCCAGCACCACCAGCCTAACAGAAGATCAAGCTTTTTATAATTTCAGAGATATTGCTCACAAACTTAAACGCATACAGATGGTTGCTGTACAAGCCACAGAACGAGGAAAATAAACAGGGGTGCAACAACATTGCAAATCTTCCATTTGCCTCCATTTTGCCACTCAGAAACAGGTGTTCTGCTGGGCTTCCCCACTGGATATGCAACTCACTAATTACCAGATTTGTCTCAGGACCACTGGCACTAATTAACACTGCAGTCTAATTAATCAGAAATTCAAATTCCACTGAAGAGCTTTTGTGCAGCTATTTCTGTTAGGCACAATGGAGGACATTTCTTGTTGTTTGGTTTGGCTTTTTTGACAGTTTTTGTTTTGGCTTTGAACTAGTAGTAAGATTAATAGTCTTGATATGAGTAGAATTGATCACTTTCTATTAAACATCTTTTTGTCTTTATGTGTTTTCTTAAATTAACATTGCTCTTACCAAACTCAAACACATACCCTTTCCTTGCCTTTTATTTTATTCTCAAAACACAGTGTTTTTTCATATGACATTAATCAATATGCTAACAGCTGCTTGCCATACATCCTTCCATCTCCAGCCTATAAGCAGTCTGGGTTTAAGCAAGGAATCATCCTGCCTCAGATTTTAAAGACTGAAATATGTCCAATTCCCTCTTGGTCAATATTAATTTCAGTCCTATGGAAGAGAAACATCAATTTTTATTTTTTTTTAACCAATGCAATGATTTTTGGAAGATGTGAAAGAATATGAGTACTGATTGCTTCAACTAAAAAAAAAAGAACTACATTGGCATACATAACAGATGATAAATGCTACCTGCTTTAAGTAATCCTCCTTCCCTACTGTAACTCCTCTACACCTCTATGCAGGTTTATCATAATCCTTAGCCCCACAATCTATGATTAAGGTGCTTCATTAGCTATTTGTACTTTGCATTACTTAAATAATTCAAACACAACATTGGAGGAGCCTCTGCTACAGAGGCTTACAGCAGACATGGCTTTGAGGGATTTCAGCACAGCTTGGTCACACCGTGTTTCACCAGGCCAAGACAACCCCTCAGTCCCCATCCAGTAGGACTTCAAACCTCTGGGAATGCCCTGCCTGATTTTCTCGAAGAGCAGGAGCACGAGGTCATTACACCAGTGGTTAGTTTTGGAAAACACAGACACACCAGGTAAACTGCGAGATAAAAGCCAGGGCAAGAGACCCTCCAGCTCTGGCTGTTCTGGAAGGTCTGGGTTGCTGAATGATTAAGCAGCTGAGGCAAAGGGAGCTACAGGTGCTGAAATATCTCACCTAAAGTGAGCTGGAGACAATACCTCAGGCAGGGCTTAATCCTGACACTTCATTGAGTCAAAACAAACAGAAGTTAACTATTTTCTTGCTGGCTTCCATGTGGGTAACGTGGCAAGTCCTGACTGGCTGAGCACTTCAGAAAACTTCCATTGATTTAAGAGACTAAAACCTAAACACATCTGAACAGGCAACAACTTGCAGGAAGAGAGCCTTCTGTGCCTCTGTGTGAGCAGGAGGAGGCACAAACAGCAAATCTGTGCCCCAATCACCTGCACTGAGAAACACCAACCCGGGAGAAGCTGCAGCAGCTGAACATCAGCAGTTCCTTCACCAGGTACTGACCCAGATGCTTTTACACTTGTACAAAAATAACATAATGCAAGTCTTGTACCCCTCTGAAAACCAAGGCGTGTTTTCAATATCCCATTACACATCCATGCATCACTGCATTTGCATTCCAGGATTTCTGTATGGAAGGAAGAGGGGCTTTGCAATCATCCTGCTGATTACACCTACAGCTGGTGAAAATTAGGGACAGCCAGATGGTGTCTCACCAATTGTTCTGCAGCTGGCCACAACGAAGGCAGCTGGGGAAGACAAATGCTCCCACCACACTCATCACAGAGAACAGCACAAAGAGAAGAAATAGGGCTCCAAAGAGCAGAACTCCAGCTCATTAGTTGGAAAAAAAAAAAAAAAAAAAAAAAAAAAAAAAAG
>VZUI01085126.1:0-65543 GCA_013401135.1 Cettia cetti
GAGGAGAGGAGAGGAGAGGAGAGGAGAGGAGAGGAGAGGAGAGGAGCCTGGACAGTACAAATCTCTGCAGAGTCCCTTAGGACTCCAGCAAACCCAATTTGTTGATAAATAAGAAAATATACATTGATATAGTAAGCTTTTTCCTTCAGCAGTGATTGCTGCTACTGAAAAAATGACTTTTAGCGATCACTGTGCATAAATGAAAATGAGGATACAGGTGCCTTAATACTTGAGCTGGGGTAAGTTTTACATAGCTTTAAAATGAGTTTCAGCTTTTAAGTTACTGTCTTTTCCTTTACAATAATAATCTCTTCACTTTTACAAGCTCTATATTATTTTTAGGTAAGAAAACACTATAAAGTTCATGTTTTATTGTTCCTTGCAGTTATATAAATTACATTTGGCCAAAATAAATGTAATTCCTACTGTGCGAACTGAGAACCTAGAATGTTGATTTTCCTCCAGTTATAAACAATGTGAAGATATGTTGTACTGGGTCACAATTTTCCACTGTACAGCAAAATATATAACTCACTTTTAATAACAAAACTGCATATATCATTAACGTTTCCTACTCCATGGAGCACATATTATGTTTCTCTGCACAGCAAGGGATATCCTTTCTATGTACCACAATTTCTAAAATATTGTTTGACTGAATAAAAAATATTTTAGTGATTCATTAGTAAAACAGCTGTCATTTTGAAAAATTATTTAAATTAGTCGGTATTTTTATCAATAGTATAAATTTTTTTTGCAGGTCTTCTTTTTTTTTCTTTCGTTGTAGATCTAATTTTTTTTTGTACTCCTTTCATTTTCTCTTGATGTGGTTTTTGAAAAGAGAACTTTGGGCAACTATTTATTATTTTGATTTTTTTTTTTTTTTTTTTTTTTTTTTTTTTTTTTTTTTTTTTTTTGTGGCTGTGGGAATTTAGAGGCATTTCCTAAAATTTAACATGCTTAGCTAGGAAATCCAGAATTTTCATTATGATAGTTTGATTCATTAAGTTTCTAATTATGAGGTTTCCAAACCATAGACTATACCAAAATACAGGATTTTCTAAAACACAAGGCTTTGCCCTAACACTGCTGCCAAGTGAATGGCGCATCCATGGTTAAATACCCGATGATGTCAGTGGAACTGTTTAGGCCAATACTGAGTGCTTTTGAATATTCTTTCTTAGAAGTGCTACCTGATGATGTCATAAACCTTCATCTAAATCCTTCTTCAAACCACAGCACCTCTGTCTAATCTCTGAGGCA
The DNA here is from genome assembly GCA_013401135.1 of Cettia cetti. NCBI lineage: Eukaryota > Metazoa > Chordata > Aves > Passeriformes > Sylviidae > Cettia > Cettia cetti. The sequence continues at coordinate 1,264 of VZUI01085126.1, forward strand.
TTAAAAGTCTGTGAGAGGAAATGGTCATTGCAGGATGCCTGGAAGGTTTGTAAACCCAGACCCTGAGATGACAAGACAGAAAACTCAGGAACCCTGTCCTCTTCCCCAAAAACATGCTTGGAGCAGCTAAATAGCATAAAGAAACTCTACCATAGAATCATAGAACAAACCAATGTTGTAGGGAGCTCAGGAGGCCAAGAACAAAACTTCCTGCTCAAAAAACATGCCAGCTGCTCAGACCACATTCTTAACTCTTATTCTATTAGGCTTTTGAAGTCTCCAGAGTTGGAGATTCCATTGTCTCTCTGGTAAAGCTTTTCCAGCCCTTAACTCCTCTTATGAATATTTTTTCCACATCACACAGAGTTTTCTTTTAATGACTGCCTCTTGCCCTTTAACTGAGTAGCCGCTATCTTGAACACATAGAGAAAAATAAGGAAACTGAAGAGTCCCTCAAATAAACTCAAAAATATTTAGGCCATAAAAGCTTAGCAACAACATATTGACTCCCTTAAGACCCTATCAGTGCCAAATGTGACATCTAAACTGTTGACAGTAAACTGACTGCACAATGTACATTCAACAATGCACTTGGCACTTGTGTGACCATCTGTGTACAAACCAACAACCTTGGAGCTGCTGCATTAGTATGGGTTTAGGCATTGAGGATCCCCCCTGGATGTGAAAGAAGAAAGAAAAAACAAAAAGAGAACATCACATTATTCTGTGACAAAACCAACCTTTTTTCTTAAGACTCCTGTCAAGCACATAATTTTTAATCCAGGGAAATTTAAAAGTAAAGTATTATTGGGAAATGAGGGATCAGATCGAGGAGATGATTCAGTTACGTCCAGTTCTGTGTGTGTAACTCAGAAACAGTCATAAAGGTAAGCAAAAAATGGAAGGGAATGTCTCATAAGAGTGTTGTTGTGAGAAAACTTTATGATGCATATATGCATCTATGGGTGCATCTGGTGGAGATGAGAGAAAAAATAGCATTGATAGATCAGGAAACTTCAATTTAAGATAAATTAGTATTTGATAGTTAACAAAGGTAATTCAAAACATGGAAAAATGAAGGGATCAATCCTATAGGATCCTGCTTGCAGGAAGAAGATAGTGGGGGAAAGCCATTCCCAAGCTGAACTATGAAGTAACTAGAACCAAAGAAAAATTGGGAAGGTGGGGAAATATAATTTTTCTCTTCATTGTTAAATGTTTTTCTTGCATGAAATAGAAAAACACTAATACACATAAACCTAACTCTCTACCATCCCTCAGCATATGTTTGTCTTTAAATTAGAAAAGTTAAATTTTATTCTGTCTTGGCACAGATGAGAATCATATTTGAGGAAATATAGAGAAGAAAATTATTTAAAAGTGATCCTTTTTCATGGTTGTCTCTTCAGGCTTGATGTCTACATGGCAGAATTATTTATTCTTCAATCCAGTAGTATAAGAGCTTGAGAAATGTGTAGTGTAGGGGCAGTTTATTATAGACCTTCTCCAAAGCTCAGCTGAGCTTCATTACCCCTCCCTAGGAACTCTGTTCCCTGCTGAGGAGAAAGATTGAAGGAAATGCTTGTGTTTCTTGAAATACTTTGGGTTACAACAATTTACCACTTTCTGAAAAAGAAAGATTTTTCTCTGCATGTTGGGATTTTATTACCTCTATATATCATAATCACAAAGCTATTAGAAAAAGAAACATTTTCCTTTTTTAGCACTGTGGTTTTCAGGAGGAAAGATGATTTCCTATTTAGTAAATTACAATTTGTTTTTTTTTCTTTTGGCACATTTCTCTGTCTTGCTACTCAGCTAGTACACAAACATGACAGGACTAACTGAGACAGAAAGAAACCTCTATCAAAAACCTGCTCTTCCTCTCTGACTCAAAGCAGGACCCACTTCACTTCAACAGCCTCTTAGGGAACCTATTAAACCATTTGTGTACTTCTTTGATTAATGAATGCTATCGTACGTCTTCATTCAGTAAACACGTTCAATCTGCACACCTTTTGTTGCTATTCAGAGAGTGACTTGCAGCTGGATGGAGGAACCTCTGAAGAGCATTCCTGAACTCGAGGGGATCTGCCAAGAAAAGGGTAGTCTGAGGAGCTTCAGTTGGAAACTCTTCAGGGAATGCAGACCTCATCATAGGCACAAGTGGTTATTGAATTTAGAACCATCACACAGTATGATATTATAAGCAAAAATGTTAAGTGCTAACACGGATGCATTTCATGCATAAATATATTTTATCCCAAATTCATATTTTAGTATTTTGTGTCTGTAATAAGCCTGAAGTAAGGTCTGGTTTGGGGGATCACATCAGGTCCCCTCCTATTACAGAAATTTATCTAAGCTCGTCATCCAAAAGTTATAGGGTATTTTATTCCCCCTATGTTTCCTGAGAGACTATCCAATAACTCTTCTGATGCTCAGAAACAATCAGCCAGGATTCTTTGCCAATTTTAATCAATTTTTTTATCTCAATATTATTGTTTATGATTAGGTTTTCCATTCATACATGTTTATAGACAGATATAATTACTATTTTCAGCTTTCAATTGGTGAGTAATCTGTAATACATTCTGTTAGAATGGGCTCTACCAATCCTATGGTTTCCCAGAACAGTCTGACATCAGGGATGGCACTTCTACAGGACTATACACAGAGACAGAAACTGAGAATTGCTTAGTTTAAAATTATCATCTCTATTACATTATCTGGTGTAATTTGAACAAAATTTGCACAAGACAAGGCTCATATGAGACCTTTGCAAGAACATCAGTGGTACTGGGGACACTGCAACAAAAACCTAGTAGAATCAAGACATTCTCACTCCGAGATCTGTGGGAAGAATGTTGTTATATCATGCCAGTAGTAAGTTGAGCAGTATCCAGTGCAAATTGGCCATTTGTAGTGGGGTGAGGAAACTTAGGAAAACTGATTCATGGTTGTCCAGAGTAAAACTCCTGGTAGAAACAACCATTAAGTGAACAAGAGTACTAACAGGAACTTGTTTTTGGCACCCGGCTCAAAGACATCTCTAGATTACAGGTTGAAAATGACATAAATTCATGCTATCTGGTTGTGCTCTGAAAAAGATTTGTGCCTTCCACGAAGACATTTTACAGCCTTGCTATGCAGCATCACTCTGTCCAGACATTTTCCTGATAGAGATTTTGGTGAGGGATGATTGTAGGCTTCCCACAATGATAAAGGAGTGGGAAGGAGTTTCAGAAGGCAGCTGGCTGACTCAGTGCATGTGGAAATGATTACTTTAATGGTGCATTTATTTTATAGAATTATTAACAATGTTGGGGGGTGGCTAGATGACTTTGGAAAGACGTCTTTTTGAATTGTCGTAAATGTAATTGAAGAAATTAAATAAATCCATATATTTGTCATCTCCCTTACCAGATCAGATAGCACCACGGTAGACAAAGCCACACCAATTGCAGCCTAGACACACAATCAAGTTGCTGCTACTTAACCAGTGTCATGCATTAACTGAACTGTGGTATAAGTTGTAATCACAGCTCCAGCCCCAGTAACTCATACCTTCGTTACAATTGTGGTGTGGGGCTGCAGGCAGCAAGAGAAATGTTCACCCCTGCTGCAGGATGATGGCTTTTCCCTCAAGTCTCTTGCTCCTGCAGCCCTGCCTGAGCTCCCCGTTCCACACCTGTGTCTCTCCTGGCTCTGCTGCCTGCTTATGTGCTGCTTTAGGAATAACCATGGAGTTGCTGCAGTTCTGCCAAAACAAGAAGCATGTTAAGGTCACATATTCATTATACTGTGTCATGCTGTCACAAAATGCAGTGCAGGTGCTGTCCAAGATTTTTGTTTTTAGAGGCCATTGTCTGGGTAACCGGACAAGGGATTAAGGAGTATCCTGCACTGGTAATATTTCAGCTTGGATTTCTGCATGCTCTAAAATCCTGTTCTTTACAGCTCTGTCTTATGCATGTAAGCCTAGCAAGAGATGCTGTGTTTGAGAAAGCTCTGCAGGCTGAGTTCTCATGCTACAGTCTTTCAACAAGAGTAGGTCTTGACACACAGAAGTAGAAAGTGGTCTTCAATGTAATATCAAATTGCACCACAGATATTCCAATTTTTATGCCTAAAGCAGTATGTGACTTCAAGTTTTATTGTTATAAATCAAAAGGGAAATAAAAAAAGGGAAGAGATATTTATGTTGAAGGTACTTATTAATTCAACAATCACTGAAGTAAAAAACAATTGTATGCTAGTCTAAATCAATCTCTGGATGGTGGAAACAAGGCCAGATTATAAATCCTACAAAAATATCAACCTCAAATATGACTTGAATTGTGATTACATCACCAACAGACACTGTTGTTTGCAAAAAGGTCCTTTTAAAATAATATGTGCCAATGTACATTCACTGACCAACAGTTTTAAACCAGAAAGGAAAAAAAAAACTTCTGTTATACAGACATAAATCTTTTATGAAGTGGAGCTCATAAATGAAAAAGGATAAAGTATTTTTTACAGTCACAGAATAACCAAATGAAAAAAAAAAAAGATTAAAAAAACCAGAGTTGTTTCTGACTTTTGACTTTTTTTTTTTTTTTTCTATTTTCTGACCTGTGGCTCTGTTTCTGTTCAGGCATAAGTTTTTTCACAGCATGTACACCCACTGTCATCTATATTCATACTGCAGAGATGAAAGTAAGCTCAGCTACTAGAAGAAGAAAATTTCCCATGAGGTAGCTTAATCAATTCTTCACTTGATAAGATTTTTTGCTGCTTGACTCTGAAGCACAAGGCCATAATCAGCACCAACACCTTTTACATGGTACAGAAGAACCCACTTTTTTATTTCCACCTTTGGCATATCTGTGTACTCACTGCAGGAGAAGTTTCAATATAAAGTGAAAAGAGAATGTGAAAACACCTCAAAGTTTTTTCTACCCCTCAACTTCTGTATTAGAAAATGAAATCTAATTCTCAAACCCACCAAAACAGAAAAGCTGTTGTTGATGAGCAAGAAGAGATATAAAGGGCATTTTCTTTGTCCAGCTGGGCTAAAGGACTTTCCTTAGTAGAACAAAAAATTCTGTTCATTTCAGGATTCAATCAAGATTGATTCTGGAAGAATGAAGGATAGAATCCCCATTCTCCCAAAACAGAAGATGACCATATTCAGGACCATCTAAGGAACATGAAGGTGCAAGAGTCTGTGGGGCCTGATCAGATGCATCCACGGGTCCTGAGTGAACTGGCAGAGGAAAGGATTAAGCCACTATCTATCCTGTTAAAAAACAAGGAACTGAAACATCAAACTATGGCAGTTTGATGAAGTTCTCACTGACTGGAAAATGGGAAACATACCCCATCTTTTCATAAAGAAAAAAGGAAGACTTGGGAAACTACAGGCCAGTCAGTCTCATCTCAATGACTGGTAAGATCATGGGGCAGATCCTCCCAGAAATTATGCTAAGACACATGGGAAATAAGGAGGTGACTGGTGACAGCCAACATGGCTTCACTAAGGGCAAATCATGCCTGAAAATTTTGATGGCCTTCTATGACAGGGTTGCAGTGTTGGTGAATAAAAGAAAAGTAAATGATGTCATCCACCTGGACTTATGAAAAGCTTTTGACACTGTCCTAGCACAACATCCTTGTCTTGAAACTGGAGACATGGATTTGACAGATGGACCACTTGGGGAAAAAGAAATTGGCTGGATGGTCAACATCTCAATGTTCAAGTGGAAACTAGTGACAAAAAATGGTGATTCTCAGGGGTTTATATTGGGATTGGATCTGTCTAACACCTTTTCTTGCAACACGAGCAGTGGAGACCTCAGCCAGTTTGCTGCCAACACCAAGATGTGTGGTGGAGTCGACACGCTGGAGGGAAGTGATGTCATCTAGAGGAACCTTGACAGGCTGGAGAGGTGTGTCTGTGTGAACCTCATGAAGTTCAACAAGGCCAAGTGCGAGATCCAGCTGCTGAGTTGGGGCAACCCTGTAGCAGAATTTCTTGGAGAGCAGGGGCATGATCTGCTCCTGAATTAGGTTGGACAACCCAGCCTGAGTTAGAAGGCCTGAGGCCTATTAGTTAGGCCCAGGGACAGGCCTGAGGGCAGGCCTGAACCTGTGGCGCAGTTAGAAATTATGTTAAGGAATGCAGGGAAGATAGTAAGTTAATTAGGAGGTGATTGGGATAGCTGTTGGTCTGGACACTTTAGCTACCTTAAGTGTGAAAAGTAAACAATGTTTATTTACATTCTTGTATGCTGCACGCCAATGAGGGAACGCTTTGCTTTGTAAACAATATTAAACTGTATATAAGCTGCCATTTTATGGAGAATAAAGGAGAGCGTATGTAGCCACATTGGTGAGATTAGTTTACTGGGTTGTCTCCTCAAAAATTCTTGGGGTACTTCCCATTTCACAATCCCACTCTCAAGTGCAGTCTGGGCAGAGAATGGATTGAGAGCAGCCCCGAAGAGAAGGATTTGGGAGTGCTGGTGGATGTGGAGCTCAACATGATCCAGCAATGGGCACTTGCAGCCCAGAAAGCCAACCTGCATCAAGAGAAGCCTGGCCAGCAGGTGAAGGGAGGAAATTCTTCCCTTTTACTCCACTCTTCTTGTACCCCACCCAGAGCACTGATCCAGCTCTGGGGTGCCCATCCTCTAGAGTTGGGACAAGTCTTGAGGAAGCCAAGAAGGTGATCAGAGGATGGAGCACATCTCCTGTGAAGCTGAGTTGGGGCTGTTCAGACTAGAGAAGAGAATGCTCCAGGAAGAATTATATCACCTTCCAGTACCTAAATAGGGGTTTATAAGAAAGGCAGGGACAGACTTTCTTAACCTGGCCTGTAGCAATAGGTCAAAGCATAATGTTTGTAAACCAAAGGAGGGAAAATTTAGATTAGATATAGGGAAGAAGTTTTTTACAATGAGGCTGATAAAACACTCATACAGTTGCCCAGAGAGGTAGTCTCATCCTTGGAAAAGTTCAAGGCTGGGTTGGATGGGGTATGGAGCGACCTGGACTAGTAGGTGCCCTCTGCAGAGGGATTGGAACCAGATCATCTCTAAGGTTCCTTCCTTTGATTTAGTAACCTGTGTGCACTGTTCTGTCTCAGAAATTAAGATACAAAGTGAAATAACCCAGAATGCATTAGTTTGCTTGTATTTTAGTTTTTTCTATATTTCACAGTTTCTGTGGGGCTTTCTCAGGCTATCCTGATATGTTTGCTTGGCAAGACTGGTTTGAGTTCTCTATCATCACGGCAGTGAAGCAAAAGCAACTTTCCAGTATTAAGCTTATATTAGTATGAAGTGCATAAAAGTATTTCCCTTACAAAAAATAACAATCAAAAGGCAATTCCTGATCTAAATTTTGCTGTTAAACACTCAGAGTTACCTCAGCAAAACATTTCAGAAATAGTTTCTGATATAAATGAAATTACACACTTGATTGAAAGTTAGTTGGAGACTTAGCAAGAATAGCAATTCCAGTAATACCAGAATAATTTTAAATGTTTCTTCATTTTTGCCATAATTGGAGGCTTTTCTCTAGAATTTGCAGCTGATCATGTACCAGTTTCTTGTTACTAACAATAGGAATAATTTTAAAGTGAGAGATGTGTCTCAGGAGAGGAAGGGGGAAAGAGAAAGAAGGAAAAAAAAAATAAAAAGAAGGTATGGTGAGAAGAGTGAAAAGATTTATTAAACTGATTTATCAGAAGTCACAGATTTTCTCTCTGAGCCTTTGCTATGTGAGTGCTAAGTAAAACTGGTGAGGCAGAGAGTAAGGTAATATGTAACAGTGTTTCAGTGGACAAACTGAAAAACTACATAATTGATTTGTTTTATTATTATCTTTGTCTTTAAAAAAAAAAAATATTTTAACCTTCCAGGATACCTCTCATCCTTTTGCTGGGAAAGGTTTCCACTTTAAACCTCAAAAAATATCTTGGAGTGCCATTAGAACTTTCAGTCATATCATGCCTTTTCACTATATTACAGATCTCTGTGGTTCTTATTTAATTATGTGCTTTAAAATGCTGTCAGCTACCTGCAGAAACTTGCAAGGACTGGTCTAGAAAAGTCACCATTATATATGTTTCTTCATTATATTTGATACTGAAACCATGAATAATGACTTACCCTAGATTTCAGTAACTAATTGCCATAATATTTATTGGCAACAACTCCTTAAAATTTGTTGCTATAGTGACTTAATCTTGGGCTTAATCCAGGTCCCAGAGGAGGTGTCCATTATCACAAAAGTGTCTGCTGGAGAAAGCATCTGTAGCTGCAGTCTTGGAAGAAAAGGACCAGGGACTACAGAGGCTGAGTTTTAAAACTACTGTCTCATCCCCTCTGGCCACTTGAGACCACTAGTAAGGTTGCACTGTCTTGTAATAAGCATGTGCTGGAAATCTTTCAATTTCTCTGTGCTGTCTACAGAAGGTGAAAATTTCTCACTGCTCCCACTTGTTAATGAAACCACTCAGAAAAAAGGAACCCATCTGCAAAACAGGAGCTCAAGAGAAATATTCCAACCACCACCTTCTTTTGCCTCCCTTTTCTTCAATCATTCTCAAATGTACCATTTGACATTATTCTATTGATTCCTTAATAATAAAGACAGAAGTGTTTCTGGTTTTTTTTTTTTTTTTTTCTTTCTCACAATGTTTCCAGGAAGCTTCCCTTAAAAAATATAAGTGAAGTAGTAGGTTTTTTTCCCTCTACTTGCCAGACCTGGGGATAGACTGCCAGATATATTTGAAGATCTGACCAGGGTCCTCCACACATGTGAGGAACCATTTGCTCCATTTCTGGCCCAAGCCAGGTCCTGCAGAAGTATCTAGATGGAGGCACAACATGGGGAATGCTGGAGCTGGCTCCTCCAGCCCTGAACTTTCCTTCCAGCTGCCTGCCTGGATGTGCAGGTCAGCTGAACTGTCTCCATGCAGGCATCCTGAGGTGGGTAATAAGGAATACATTGTTTCAGTATTTCCCTGTAAAAATAAAACACTTGTTATTTTAGCAAAATGCCAGGTTCCCCAAGAGACACGCTGACTTTATGAAGTGGGGCTTTGCAACAGAAAAGTTGATTGACTGACTGACAGACTCTCAGATTTACAAGTGTGTATGAGATAAAGACTGTTGAATTCCAGCTGTAGTTCATGCCAAACAGGCTGTGTATATAAAGGACCTGATTCCAAAATTTTGCCCAAATAAAGGTGATGGTTTTACACCATCATTTCCTTCTTGGTACAGTCCTGCAGATGTTTGAAGGAAGATGCAACATTCAATTGGAGCTCAGAAGTCCTGAGAAGCTGGCACCAAGGATGGTTGCAAGAGCAAACACTTCTGACTACATAAGAAAACTGCCTGATCAGAGATCCTTTTCCTCATGTTTTTCCTTATTATACGACTTTCCTCCTCTCCAGTTCCTAAGCAAGCACTTCAGGTCATCTTAATGTTTAAATATTATTGTCCTACAAGTGCAACATGATGTAATAGAAGTGTTAGAGCAATCCCAGATTTTTTTACTTGATGTTGTCTAATCTGGTAGCTTTGGACTGTGTTGGAAATATTCCTTCTCATGATCACGAGTGTTTTCCCTGGTTCCTGAGCTGCAACCTAAACTTGGCTTCAAAAGGACAAAGCTGAACTTCTGCATAGCTCCAGAGACTTCCAATTCATCCTGAAGACACTAAAAACATTTGCAATTAGCTTAGAGTGACAAGTTTAACATTCACTTATCAAGTGCAGCAATTTATTTTTACAGTGTTGCAAAATGGCTTGGGCCCAGCTAATTTCACTTGGAGGAACAAATACTGCCACAGCCAGAAGGCACAAAATGTGCAACAATAATCCTTAAAGGCAACATAGTGTAATTTGCCTTCTTCTGTTTAATGCCATGTCAAACAGAAGGATTTCTACACATTTCAGGTGGTGGCTGTGTTGCCTTCTCTTGGTTTGAGTTTAAAAAAATTTTGCTTTACTTCAGAGAGCAGTGATAGATGAAGGATATGACATGCACTGAGCATGCCTAGTTCCTTGCTCATGCCAAAAAAAATCCCAGAAGGATAAATCTCGTTTCCTGCCTTACTTCACAGAATTTAACTTTTTTAAACAAGTCATGTTCTGTGGTTTGGATTCTGTGTTTATATCAGGGTTTGTTTCCAGGCTCATGGACAATAATAGCACATGGGTCTGAAAAATCTGAACATTTTCATGTGTAGGGAAATCTTGGTGATTTAATCTTACTTTACCTCTTATTATTTGCATTAATTCTTATAAAACAGCCCTTACAGATAAGTTGCAATAAAAGGTGATATTTTCCAGGTATAGACTGGAAAATATGTGAACTTGAGCTTTCATTTAAGTCAAACTTATTTCCATGATGTCAGGCTGTACTTACATATTTGTACTGTAGGCTTTATTTATTTTAGTAAATATAGAGCTGGAAATTAAGACTTAATTTTAAAAATATGTTCTGTGTTTAAACTGACTTGTACATTTTATACATACCCACACACACATACATATATAAAAGCTTTGTGATCTACTGATTATAGCTGGATTCAAATTGAATTGGAAGCAGAACATGAGTTTTATTGAACTTGTTTGCCGATTGCATTTAAAAAATTGTGAGAATATGCATTTATTTCTGGATTTCCATTAATAACAAAATCCTTTAAAAAAGACACTTCAATGTGATACAATGTATACATGTAAGAGGACACATAAATGCACACACAGACAAAGGGAAGCCAAGATAAGATCAAACTTGAGACTTAACATGGCTTGCTAAGTTTAAAACTCTAATAATGCTCTGAATTATCTCCATAACAAGTACCTAAAACTTTATTCATATGCACAAGAGCAGTTCTGCCAATAGACTGGTGATATTCTGAAAATGACCAGTCATGCTGTGAAGAAAGAAAGAAAACCTGAAAGAAATGAAAAAGTTGATGATACAGAATCTTTTCCAAGCTTGATGGAAACCTGAAAAATTTCTGGTGCACTTGTTTTTGTCTGTAGCACTCTTTTCTAACCCACATTATTTTCCAAACCTCACCTAACTCTAAACTGTATTTTTACCTCCTCACATTCTGGATTATAGTGTATTATAGAAATAAATAATTTGTACCTACTTAACACATACCTCAATAAGCTTAATATACACAGTAGTTATTCCTAGAGAGATAGTTGTAAAAATGTGTATGTGTCTGTGTGTGCGTGCTGGAATATAAATATAAATATAAGTATGAATAGAAATAGAATTAGAAATAGAAATATAGAAATAAAGAAATATAGAAATATGCATCTATATAGATTTATATATGCTCATGAAAAATATGCAAAAGTTGTTGTGTTTTAGATTTTTTGAGAATAAAAAAGAGAGGGAAGAGTACCCTCTTGGTGCTTGGCTGAAGTCTAAGCAGAACAGCTGATGTTTGTCCAAAGTGGCAGTTCTATCTGTTGCTGTTTGCTTCTACCAAATGATTTTCTTATCACAATTCCTTTAGCAACAATGTTATTTTTTTTCCATGGCAGTATGTTGTTTTATGTTTTCTTCTCAGTGTAGGAATAAACTTGAAAATTTTAGGAAATAGTGGTAAAATGAAGTGCACATGATGAATTAGTTCAATATGATTCCTTTATGTTTCCATTTAACCAATACCTATGAGACAAGTTTTCAGAGCTCCAGCTTTATTTCTTGACACTCAAAACAAGTAATAAATATCAATCTCTGCTTTAATGTTAATACTCAGATATACGTCCATAAACTTTGGTTCTTCTGCTTTTTGTGCAAGGATGAATGACCTTTATGTAGGAAGTCAAAAAGCAGTTCAAAGAGGAATTCCTTCAAAGAGGGATTCCTTCAAACTAATGCAGACATCATTCATTCTTTGGTCCAAGAAAGAGTAACATAAACATCTGCTTCCACAGTATTTCTGAGGAGGAGGGGTGAAAGAAATGGGAAAGAAGGAGACTGACGTGCTAAGCTCTTGCTTCATGTGGAGCCATGTGGTCCCTGTTACACAAGACCAAGACATTCACCTTGGACATAATCCATGTATGAATCAGGATGTTCCTCAGCTGCTGCTCCAGCACACATCATAAGAACAGTTATATCATCTGTAATACTGGACAAGGGAACACCTAAAGAGATGCAAAAGCAACCTCAAATACTCTCTGAGATTCCAACTATTTTTAGTTGATTTCCTGCATTTGACGTGATTTATTGAGTCACTAATCCTCAGTGTGTTTCTTTTCTGTGTCCTTGTCCAGTCTCCCCTCAAGCCCATGTAAGGTTTTGCATCTATGTTGTCCTTTGGAGAGACATTTCACAGGTCTGCTGACTGCTGGATACAAAGAACAAGCCTACTTTGGAAATTTCTGTTTGGTTCTTCTTGGGATCTTTACAGCACAGCCTTGCAAGAGGTAGTACCAGTCTCAAAGCACCAGTAATTTATTTCCAGCCATGTGTTGTGGCCATAGTCTTGTTTTAAAGACCAAAATGTTTCTAGCATCTCGAGTTCTTATGACTAAGAAAATGTATATTTGAGTTTGAGACATTGCTCTGTCCTGAGGCTAAGGCAAGCTCAGGTTGATGAACCTCTGTGGTTTTGTCTCAGCTTCCTGTCATCCTGAGATCACTTTTCCAGCTGAATCTAAACCTCCTACCCTATTGGCATGGTTTATTTGCTTCTTGGGGTATGGGCAGCCTCATCTACTCTTAGTGCCCAGAACACAGAGACCAAAACTTGTCTGGGTAACTATGGTAATTGTAAATAAATAAAATGTGTATCAATCCTTTCTACCATACAGTACTCCCTAAAACAAAACTGTCTCTATAAATGGGTAATTCCCTGTGATTGCTCTCCTGGGGCCTTCTCCCCCTCACAACTGTCCTGGGAACATTGCTTACACAATAATAACACCAAGTTCTCAACCTGGTACCTCTTGGTGTCTTTATATCTTGTTGCCTTAACTCCTGTAGCCAAATACAAATAGTCCAATTTGCTTTTCTTTTTTCCTATTGTCCTTAAACTCTCTTTCCACCAAAACTGAACCCTTTAGATATCCTTCACTTTGTTTCTGTGCCAAAAAATATTTGATAAGTAAATGTTTTTCTAGTTTCTTAAATTTACGAAATAATACCCCTAAATATTAACTTGAATTCTTGGAATAGTTTTACATTTAGTTACTCTTGCTGTATCAGTACCCTAGATGCTTCTCTTTTGACTCATCTCCTAATGAATGTGAGCCTGTGCAGTGTTTACCTGAGGAGCAGGTATCTCCTGAAATCTGCCTGGTTTTATGTGAATTCTTTTATTTGCACGCCCTGCTGATGTACTGAAGAAGGTTTTGGAAGTATGTTTCCCAGATAAACTTGGGGGTTATGCCCCCGGACTTCACCATGGCACAGATAATTTATCTGAGAAAATGAAAATTTCAGGTGCTTGTGAAATTTTAACAGGATTTTTATGACTGAACCAAGATTATCTTTACTGCTGCATCTGCAGGAATTTATCAGTCTTTTTAGAACCTTCCTCCCTATGTACTCAGCTGCCTCCTGCAAAGCCCCTTATCACTGAGGTGTACACTTCTTCAGCAGCAGGCATAAGAGTCTCTTCTTGAAAGCTGTGAAGAGTATCTTCAGCTTAGCAAAACAGTGAATATTGTCCAAACACACAAAGCCATAGGAACAGAAGTGAAGGAAAAGGTGTTTTTCATATCTGGATTCCACCTGTGTCTGGCTCTGGGACCCCCAATGGAAGAAAGACGTGGACCCATTGGAATCAATCCAGAGGAGGTCACTAAGGTGATCACAGGGCTGAAGCTCCTCCCCTGTGAAGACAGGCTGAAAGTTGGGACTATTCAGCCTGGAGAAGAAAAGGCTCCTGGGAGACTTTATATCACCTTCTAGCTCCTAAAGGGGTGACAGGAGAGCTGGAGATGGAATTTGGCTAGGGTATAAAGTGATAGGACAAGGAAGAATGGCCTTGAGCTGAAAGAGAGCAGGTTTTGATTAGATATTAGGAAGAAGCTCTAGAAGGGTGGTGAGGCACTGCAGCAGGTTGTAGAGGGAGATTATCGACTCCTAACCCTGGAAGTGTTCAAGGCCAGGTGGATGGAGCTCTGAGTAACCTGATCTAGGGGAAGGTGTCCCTACCCATGACAAGGGATTGAAACTAGATGATTTTTGAGATCCCTTCCAACCTAAACCATTCTGTGATTCTGTGATTCTATATTAAAATGTTCTCTGATTCTCTTTATACTCAACACACTTAATGGTGGAATTCAATCTAAATTTATGTATGCAGCTTTTACCAAAATTTTTAGCCATGATGTGCCCTCCACACTAGTAGCTTAAATACAACTAGCAAATACTTCCAGCCACTGAAATTTCAGCAGCTACACCATTAATTCTCTGGTTTGATTTTTCAACAAGGTCAATCAGCACATTTCAGAACAATTTCTACTACAACTTGGGACTTAGCAGGAACTCTTCCAAAAGGTGTTTCGTAGGGTCAAGTAATTTAATAGTGTGGAGGAAGTCTGGCCTTGACTTTTGACTTGGAGGCCAGAGAGAGGCCCCTGGCATATTTAATTTACTACTGCAATTGCAGATTAGGGAAAAATTGCTGCTGAAATAACAAGTTCCCTAACTTGCCAGTGGAAACAGTTCTTTGATAAGTACTTCAGAAAGTCTCTAGAGGAGACTTTCTTTCAAATGCCTAACTATTTGGGTTTAGATACCATCTTTGCTGAATACTTTGGGACAGAAGCCTGTAAATAAGAGAGAACAGTAATGTCATAATACTTGTGCAAAGGTTTCCATCTGGAGAATCAGTCATTAGTTCTAGGAAAGAATTATACTCATTAGGAAGAAGAAAAATGGAGCATAAGAATCTGAATCTGGAAAAGAACTGCTCTGTCACAGACACACCTCACTCCTGCATCCTATGACTCAGTCTCTCTTCTCCCACTCACGCCCTGTGAGATGAAATTGGGGAAATCAGGCTTAGATTGCATAGAAAACAAGCTGATATTTCTTTTGGATGGTGACCCTTTCCTTAACTTCTGCTCATCATGTAATGTGACAGGCCATGGATTAACAACTTGTTGAAGCCAATATTGCAGTCACAGAAAATGGAACTGAAATAGGATTTTGAGAGGTCATGTGATACTTTGCATTGCCCCAAGGCAGAACTGGCTCTGCTAAGAACATTGTGGACAGCTGTTGGAAAAAAGCTGTTTTAAAGGCTTGTAATGATGGTAATTCCATACTCTCCTTAAGCAATGAGCTCCAGTCCTTCACTATCTGTACTGCTGGAATGATTTCCCTAGTGTTCAACTCTAATCAACTTTGCAGCAGTGAAAGCACATTATTTTTTGTTCTATGCCCTTCTAGCACAAAGAACAGATTCCTTTCTTCTCTGCAGAAGCCTGAATTAGGTTTGAAAACAGCTAGTATGTTTCCTTCTCCTTTTTTTTTTTTTTTTTTCTGGGTTGTGCATGTCCAGTGCTGTCAATTTTTCAGAGATGGTCATGTTTTCTGGCTTTTCTGCATGTGCAGTTACTCATGGGACTACACAGGCTTTTGGATGAGCTCCCTAAGCCAAGCAACTGTGTACTGCCAAGAGCAAGGAGGAGGACATGACCACATAATTAGGGAAAAGGTAAAAAAGAGCAGTAAAGCTTTTTATAACAGCATGGTCTAAAATTTACTTAACCAACCTTTAAACCTGAATAAGAAAATCAAGTGATAGCAGCAGTAGCAGAAAAAAGTTGCTTTGAACAAAAAAAAAAAAAAAAAAAAGGTGTGTTTTTGCATACATCCTTTTACATGACAATGTATTACTTATTGTGAATAGGTAGATTTATCTTCTTTCACATGAAAACTTACTGCATTTGTCAGCTTTTTCTTGCACTTTACTACCCAGTCATGGTGTTACTTCAAACATGGATAGAAATGGAGTCACCTATGTAATCCCTACAATCTGGAAGAACTCAGGCTAGATATTCCTTCAGCTTAGTTCCATGTGAACTGGATACATTTCAGGAAGCCTGCTTTAAGCCTTGGTTGAAATTCTTTGTCTTTTTGGCTTGGGGACCAGATTTTATCAAGACTTCATGGTGAAGAGGAGAGAATAAAGAATCTGGGAGAGCAAATTCTTCATAAAATTCTAGATTACTTAGAAGTGGAATTTTTTGGGGTGTCTCTCATGTGTAATGAAATATAGGAGTGTTATTTCCTCCGATATCTTTAATAGACCCACACAATGTAGTGATTCTGAGGTTTTTAATTTTAAAAATTAGCATGTAAAATATCTTCTCAGAATCTTTGACTATAATTGTTTTAGTGAAGTGGACAGGACCAGGGCAGCAGCCCAATAACTGTTATCTGTATGGTTAAATTGTTAATCTATTCTCTGGTGCCCTTTTGACTCATGTCAAATTGCACTATCTGTCTGGGAACTAGCACATGCCAAAGGACCATTCCCAGGGGAAAGTTTGGATGCAGCCACCCTGTTCTGTAATGTAAAAGAAATTTATTAGTGTGATTGTGACCAGGCCATGTCAATTGGCTTCCATGCCAACAAATGGGCCTAGATATTTCTTTCCTTGTTACCCTCTGTTCAGCATTGGTAAAAATGTTTGAGGGGAGCAAATAACTCTAAAGTAATGTTTTTAATATTTTTCATTATCTACTATAATTTTTGGAATTCCTTAAAATCTTCCCATGGGTTAAGCTTTGTAACTGTGAAGTTCAAGTGTAAGTATATCTGCTAAGTAATTTTTTTGACAGTAATAAATAAAAATCAGGACCTTCATCCAATTACGACTTCTTAGTTTTCATTGGAAATTCCCTGTTAACACAGATTATGAAAACTTAACTTCCTATTAAATTTTAATTTTGATTGTAGTGCAAACCACCATCAATTATATAAGCTAAGACTTGAGGTGAGTCTCAGGGATCTTGGGCTTCATTCCCTTCAGGTATTCAACTTCTTCCTTTTTATCATACCACAATTTCTGGTAAATACAGGTAGAATGAAAGAGTTAACTAAAGAAGAAATTTCTGCAACAACAGTTTGTTTATATCATTTTCAGTCCTGGCCCCCAAATACAAACCAATATTAACAGTTTATAATTACAGTGTTAACATTTTCTTTTTCTAAAGTAAGCTAAACATTTAGGAAAGTTGTATTGCAACACATCTTTGTTGGCTTTAATGCACCAGAGACTTTTGTCAAGTTATGATACACTTAGTTTCTAAATTTTTCTGTTCTTGCAAATATAGCATTTATGTGAAGTTGCATTGTTTCTCTCTCACGGATCCTCTAAAAAAGAAAACCCACGTATGGGAAGTAGTTTTGTAATTTCTTTTTCTGTTTTATTATTAAAAATTGCATAAACAAAGGATATACTCTGATTACTGCAACTTTCACCAAATGAAAAGCCATTGGATATACCAGGATTTAATTTTTTAAAAGTCCACTCCAGACAGCCAGAGGTAGTTAAAAAAAAAAAAAAAAAGTTTATTTTGTTTTCTATTTGAAAACATTTTCATCCATGGCAGTTAGCCTGATCCCTACTGGGAAAACAGAGACCTAATTTTGTCCTGCTTAATACAAACAGAATTCCCAGTGACTTCACTGGGAGTTTTGCCTGAACTGGAGCACAGAAGGCAGCCTTATAAACTTTCAAGAATATCCCTCTGCTTTCCTGTGGCCTAATCTACTTTCTGTAGTTTACCAAGTACTTATATTGTAGCTCTGTATCAAAGTGCTTTGCAAATTATCACAACCTTATGCAGTACATTTGCACTTTTAATAAAGATCATAATTTTCTAGGAAGTGAACATAATTAAAAATTTCACATACCCTATGGAGTTCCATGATCCTCTCTATAGAGTTGACAGCTCTGAACGTTGATTCTGTAACAATGAAAATAACTCCTCTTTCCCCAAGACTTTACTACTAGCACGTTTAGTTAATAATAAATTGATATCTTGGATTCACAGAATAGTAAATATGGCATACAAAACCAAACTATTTCCAACGGTGTATTTCTCTGTGGCTAGAATACATTATACTCTCTTACATTTTTGAGGTAGTTACTGTTTGGAGAGGAAAAAAGAGAAGTATGAATGGGAGAGCCAACTTTGGCAGGAGCACTACTGCTGGTTTAAGGAATGAAAAACAAAAGTTAGAGAAGAAGGAGATCAGAAAACTTGTTTTTCAAATATGTATCAGACAAAAGGATTATGGTAAAGAAGTTTAAAAACAGAAGTTAAAAAAGAAAGGGTAAAAAAATGGTCACTGTCTTTTTTTCAAAGATGGAGTGCAACTGGAAACAGCATGCAGCCAAAGGTCAGGGTCAAGAGTAATAGAATCCTGGCACTATGTGCTAGTTTATCTTCTACACGATGAACTCCTGCCAAACCATATACACAATGTCATACAGCAAGGAAAAGTGTCTGATGCATCTCCAGAGTATTTATGAGGGCTTCTGTTTTGAAGATAGTTTCTTAGGTAACAGAATAATAACATAATGGGACTATTTCTCATTTATCAGGGACTTCTTTTCCTTTTTTTTTTTTTTTTTTTCTTTTTGGCTTATTCTGCAAATTAAACCATGATAACTTGTTTTCCCCTTTCTGAATTCCCTTTCCCAGTATTAAAAGGATTGGGGGGGATTCTTTTATTTTTTAAGATTTCTTTTAAGAGAATGATATAGGTGGTACAAGGGCTGATTCAAATAAAACCAAGTCTTGCTCAGCACCTTGGGAAATAAATACTTCAGTTGGAATGATATGAATTTGCAAGATTTAAAGGAGGTGAAAGAAGGTCTTGACTAAGTTGTTGCTTCTTGGACTGTGCGCCTTCTTGTCTCTCATATAGTACTGTGTGTTATGCTTTGTTTCTTTTAGGCCTGGTAGTATATTTATACTCAGCCTGCAAAGCCCTCTCCCTTCAATCTACAGTCAGAGCACAATCCAGTAGTTTGTTTTTCCACAGCTATACTTATTTCACAATTGCATAACTATTCCAAAATTAGTTTTAGAAAACAGTTTATCTAAAGCATATCACATATTTTTAACCAAAAACCTTGCAGGTGTAGAGCAACGAATGCAAGAAAACAATATGTCAGATTCTGATCCAGCACTAGGAGCAAAATGTCTTCATTAATGGAACATGGATTAAACTCACAGCAGCTGCTCTGTAATATTTATATTCCAGCCTCTCATGAACTTTTATTAAGGGACAAGTGAGATCACATTAACTGCAGAAAAAAAAAAAAAAAATCCATATACTCACTTACCTCAGAGTAGCCTAACTCTAATTTTCTGGCTCTCATCTGGCTTCCCTCCAAGTAAATTATTCATGTGGCTGTGAACAAAGCTGAACAAGTAAGGTAGCACATAAGATGAGTTGCTACCTATTCCAAAGTTTTGACTTCAACAGAAGCAACCACTGTGTTTATTTTTTATAACCATTTGTAAGAAAAATATAGGTACAGGCCTGGTTCATTCTGGTAATTTAACTCTTTCAGTGAAATCAATTGCTTCATATGGAGCAGAAACTTCCCATGAAAACTGCAGGAATGCAAAAGGCGCTCCTTCTGGTCCAGAAGTCCATCCCAAATCCCAGAAATGGGTTTTAAGCTTTCAAGAGATGACAAAATAAGTAAACTTCAAGAAGCCAATTTGGAACATAGGGTTCAACATCATGCATTAAACTCTGGGAGCCTTGTAGTATAGCAGTTTCATGGCACAAAGCAAACTGTTGAATCATAAGACAGAAGAAACCGTACTGTCATTTCAAAGAGTCCCTTGTGGTGATCAAGTTCATCTTCTCTCCCTTACTAAGTCAGACTCCAGAGCTGTGATGTGATTACTAAAAGGGACATCAAAGCTGAGAAGGGGCTGAATTGCAGTTCTGTGTAACACTGCTCTAGGAGTACAGCTTAAGACCGTAGGAGTTTTCCTTAGTGTTTTTTCTTGGAGATACCGGCTTTTGGCACCCAGCTGACAGCCCCACAGGGACTGACTCCCAGTGTGACTCAAGGCTTTATCAAACTCTGCCCAACACTGTATGAGTTCCTAATTCCTGAGGACCACTCAAAGGTTGTAATTTACATGGTGGATAAAATCCTGAAAAAACACCTGCAGCTGCATTAGGACTAATTTTTTTAGACTGATGGGCTGTTTAAAGTTCAGATTGTTAGAAGGCTGATTTCTGAGGGGTGTTACTGGTACCTGGGCACACAGAATGGATGATGGTAAGCAAAGAGTGATACACAGATCCAATATGAAACAGTAGGGCTGCCTGCACCAACAAAAATAACAAGTTTATGCCTGTTTATGCCCCTTCAGATTAAACATAGGTATTGCAGAGTTTTTAGCAGCACTGACTGAGAGGCTGTAAACGACAGTCCTTTCAGTGACATTCATCTGCTTGCATTTAGATATCCTCTTCTCTGGGAAGAGGATATTTTCTGATGCATATTCTTTTTGCTGGTGTACTTTTTCCCTCTTTCAAGATTTTCTGACCTTCTTAAGTGTTCTGCTAAGGATTCTCACTCTTAAATGTAAAACATCTTTCAGAAGAAAGGTAATCCAATCTTTCCTTCCACCACATGATTTTCCAAGTGAAAGGCTACACATTAAAAGCAGTGATTCTTGCTTTGAAATATTTCTGAGTGGTTTCTAGCCTTGCTAACAGAAACAGTGAAGTTCTATATCTTCTTACATGTCCAAACCCAACACTTCAGAGTCTCAGACAGAGCTCAAGACCCACACTGAGTTCTGCTAAGAATCTCAAGCCCATCATTTCTGAGATGACTTTAAAATGTATGAAATTCAACTTTGCTTGAAAGACAAGTTGAATTGCATTATTAATGGAATATGAAGCATAATTGAATTGAAATGTTACTGGCTTTGTATACAAACCAAAAAAAAGTTGTTTATGGAAAGCTACTGCTGAGCAGCAGCGAGGGTTAATCTTGCTAGCTGTTGCAAAAGACTGTATCCAAAATGTGCACAGAGTCACAGAGTAATGCTGGCTCTAATTATTACACTATATGGAGAGATCAGTCAACTTTATTCCTAGCAATTCACTAACTTTTCTTTTGTGTAAACTTGGCACAGAAAGGCTTTTGCTATTGAACTAAATAAAACCCTCAGCACATGGCCATGGCCCAAGGGGACACTTTATCACTTGTATATAGAAAGACATTTGATTACGGCTTAATTATACAACATGCTGCTATTTATTTTCAATCAGTCTACAAACTCCATAATTGTGGATTATTTACTGATGAACTACTTACAATCCATTATTCTATTATGTTAATGTATTCAAATCCAAAAACATACAAATGTTTAATAACCTAGTTTAAATCAGTTGGGCTTTTATTGGTCTTCTGGAAGAAAGATATGTGGAAACGGACAATTCAGTAAATCAGAGTTACACAACATTGAAAACAAGCTTTGTTTTGTTTCATATTTTTCAGTTTCTAAAAAATACATAATTTATCATATCAGTATTATTTGCTACTGTACTTATGGTTGTCATTCTCTCTGGTTGATGTTTAATCACTCGCAGAAATCAAATAAGATAGTGGACAACATTTTCCAAAGTTCCAAACAATGGGATTTTTCAATCATAAAATTTCTTCTCTACTCCCCCTTTGGACTCCCAGTTTTAAAATTATAAATTATAGCTTTCTTTTTATTTCATTTCTCTACCCAGTTTCTCCCTAGCCATAGCGAGAATTATTGAGAATATTTGGATTTGAGCCAAAATCAGAGGTTTTCCTGATTTCTAGCAGGACTCAAACTGCATTTTTCTTCATCTCCTGCAGAGGTACCTCAGCCAAGGGGCTACAGACTCTTCTGAAGTGGCATTTCACTGCTATGCCAAGTTTTTAATCAGTCTGGGTCACAGAGAAAAGGCTAGAACAACTCAATACTCTGAGATTACAGGGCTGCGTGAAGAGGCTGAAGTTTCAGCCCCTGCTTCTGTTCATGCGAAAGGTTATGGATTTGCTCCAAGAGAGCTCAGAGGAACACTGAATAGGAGTATTTTGTATCCCAGATAACTTTGTAGCCTTCATTTGTGCTACAGCAAGAAGGGAGAAAGAGGTGGGAAACAGGTGGTCCAATTTTGAATTATTTTGTTGGCACATACCTATTTGTTGCACTAAGAAACCTCAGCAGAGGCACCAAAAGGAAGAGCCAAAGATGTGAAGCAAGACCGGTGCTGAAAATGCATCTAGAAGCACATTTTGTCTTCAGTGTTCAAAACAAAATTTCTGACTTCTGCAGCCCCTTTCCCAAGCCTCAAATGAGGTCTTTGGCAAATACATTAAGGATATGCCAATGTATTTGAACTTGCCAAACTGTATTCCCTAGTTTTTTAAAATCAGTTTCACTTGATTTAGAACTTTTTTTGCAGACTTCCAAGTCTCCTCAAATCTGAAAAGGTCATTTTTTTTTTTCCCCCAGAAATACCCACCAGCCAGTTGCTTATTACTGATTTGATGGCAGTTTGCACTGGCAATGACACAAAACCAGGACTCCAGGATCTCCAGTGTGCAAGAACCATGAAGAGCCAACACTGCTTTCATTCACCTGTTTCTGAAGGGCAAACTCTCAGGATAGTTTCCTACCAATTCTATTTAAAATGTCAGCCTGCTGACAAAGATAGAAATTACACATTAAACATTTCAGGTAAGAAAATAAGAGACCCAACCCAGCAATTGCCTTTCTTGCTGACTTCTCTTTCATGACTTCTCAGAGGATTCCTCTGTAATGTAGGCAGTAGGATCAGATGCAGATTTATAGAGTAAATTAACCACATAAGCATGAAAAATAAATCACTAATAGAGTAATAAAACTTTATATTAAGGCTTCAAATAAATGGTTTGCACAGAGGTTAGTAATTGTATACTAGATATTAGAAATGTATTATATACTTTAGTAGTATTTGTTATGGATGGTTACAGGCACATTAGTAGGTGTTATTGATCTGGCCAGTATGTAATAACTTCTAACAAATTATTTAGTCTTTACTAAAAGGTTATTATTAAAGTATCAACTCTTCAGACATTATTGATAGATATTCCATAATGCTAAACCTGATTACTATATCAGGTTTAATAAAGCATTACTGTAGTTTTTCTGCCTTTAGGTTTACTGAAATCATTTCATCAGCATCTGTAAAAACTTTTAAGACCTTTCTAGTCAGGGGTAAAGTTATGCTGTGCATATGAAAATAAAAATAGTTACAATAATGATACCCATATTCAAAGACATTGAAATCAAGGAGAGTAGAATTTCAGTGTTGCAGTTTAAACTGTTTCTCTTAAGTGATAAATCTGTGTCAAACAGGTTCTCAAATTGCCAGTTTGGTTTGCAAGGGGAAAAACAGCTGTTCTGTTTGCATTTTCTGCACCAACTTTGTTCCCACCAGGATGTGCAAAGCAGATAGAACTGGTCATGATGAGTGTGAGCATCAGGCAAACATCCCATAAATGTCCCTTCAAGAGAACAAGGGCACATCTTTTCAGCTCTGCTTGCAGTATTTTCATAATTAACAGAATGTCTGAACGCAAAAGTGAATGATGTTCTGGACACCAGAAAGCAGGAGAAAATATAACAGAATTTCTGCCTGAACTGGTGTGTAACTTCATGTATCAGGTTGCTTTCTACTTATATAGATTACATATGTGTATACATATGCACACACATAATTTGTCGTTCAGTTAATTTTAAATGTTTTCCGAGAATTCCTAATGAATTTTTTCACAAATGAAAAAAAAAAGAATATTTTTTATGTTTTAAAATTAGTGTTTAAATTAAGAAAAACCAAAGCTGTAAACAGTCTTAAACAAGGATTTGTTTGGTTACTGAAATATGATCAGGACCCTTATTAACACTTTAATACTTTCAGGACCTTAACAGGCACCCAAACAGTGTTCACTTTCTATTTCTTGAAGTTCCAGTTCTTCAAACCTTCTTATTTTGTGAGAATTCATAATGGAAATATGTTTCAGGCCCCAGAAATGAAAAATACTCTTCGAAAAAGATACCCTGAAACGCCTACTGAGTTTTGGTGTTTTTTTCAGGTATTCATCCTCCAGGATACTTTTCATCCTTCAAAAATAGATTAATTTCCTTTCTGCAGAAATCAATATCACTCCTCATTTTCAGGAAAGAATTTCAGAAAATTTAAAATAGGCAATGAAATTTTAGATGGCAGAAAATGTGTGGCATTAATTACATTCCTTAAACTACTTTTCTGCCAAATTTTTAAATTAGATATGTTTCTAGAAAATATCATTATGATATGACTTACAGGTGTTTTTTATTTCTTTGGCTGATTGAATGCAAAAGTAATATACTTGTAAGTATATTTTTGTGAATATATTTTTGTCATCTCTTCATACCCTTATTAATATTGTCTAATCATGCTATTTTTCTATCCCTAAAGTATTTCATTTTATCAAGTATTTTATCATTAATACTTTTCATTCTCTTTAATACAGTATTATTTATCCTTTATCTTTCTAATTCATGTATTTTATTCTGTATTCCTCAAACATTAAATCTCCATTTCAATCACACATTTTGGGTTTTTTGAATGTTTTGAGGCTGAATTTTCTATTTAAATACCCCGTTATACCTCACCACTGTGTCCTGCATGTAACAGATCTCAATGTGGCCCTTTGCATTTTTGGGTTATATCGTGGCCATTAATCTTTCTTCATTTCAGTATGCTTAACAAACTGTTAAAAGTAATGGTAGCTGGCAATGAAAAAGTGTTGTGCCCTTTAAGAGGCATTGTTTGAACTGATATTTAAAGATTTCTAATTCTCTGGGGTCAGGAAAGTAACGTTTTCATGTTTTTACAAGTCATTTTAGAGCAAGTCTTATATTGTCCAGAAATGATGTTTAAAATTTCAATAGCTTCTGGTTCTCTGTGCCACATCACCTTGCAATTGCCCCCAAATTGTTTCTGAATCACGTTTCCTCTGGCAAGGAGTGGTAGCCCTCATTTTATATTATATTGTACAATGTACAGTGCTCTCACCCCACTCATAACAATGTTAATGTCAGAATGAAAAATGATAAAGCATAAATTAAATAGCAACCATATGTTTTCTGTAATATATCTTCTTTTGTTTTTTCATTCAGGTAAACAATTTCCTTATATCTCCTATTGAGATCTACATTTTCTTCCTCCCAATTTGCCTCATGAACGTCAGAGAGCAGGCATCTTGCCTGTGTCCAGACAACTGAGCTTGAACCTCAGTTAATAGCAAATGATAGTGCTCACTGCTGCTAAACAGCTTCTTATTTTAATCAGCAAGCTTGTTCAATAATGTATCTTCCATCAGACTAAGGTCACTTTAGAGCTTTACAAACAAATTTAAGCTTCCAGTCTATGTTATAAGAAAGAACAGCGAATCTTTCCATGGGATTATTCTAGTAAATCCTTAGTAAATTATCTTAACAAATAAATGTTACAAAATTCTACTGTTGGTTGGGTTTCCCAACCTCCTCCTACCCAGCTTCTTCCATCAAGCAGAAGGTGCTCTGAGTATATCACATTCTCTAAAGAGGAGGCCATCCAAAATCTACAGAAATCATTGCAATAAAATACAAGCCACTAGTTTCCTCTGGTGCAGAAGGGAGACTATCTATGGGCCAAGGACCTCTCCATGTGTGTATCTTTGGTACGTAAGAGCCCAGCCCAGCTGATAGGTCAATAATTGAAAAAATTCCAGGGAACATTTTAATTGTTTTTCCCTGAGAGGTGGTTTCTGAACTGCAGACATCTTTTTAGTTTTGGTGCCCAGGGACTGTTACAATGGTGGGTGACTGGCAGCAGATGCAGTCAGGAGAGGCAACATGTGCCTGAAGCAGAAGGTGACACTCTCCAGGCAGCATGAACAGCGAGAGGGAGCACTGTGCAGAGCTCTGAGCACTCCTAGGGTGCTCTGCACATTTTGTGTTGTGAGTATTCTCACCTCCCTGCTGATGGAGCATGCCTAGCAGATTCTCTGTTCTCCTCTTACTTGGCTTCCAAAACCCACCTTCCCAGCCCTCTCTGTGCCGTCCTTCCTACCTATTTCACATTGACATTTAATCAATTCCTAGGAAAAAATAAAACATTTACAAAGTCTTGTGTCTAGTTTCTCTAATTTTTTGCTTCCTCTGTTCTCTGTATCACTTTCACCACCCATTTGGATTATCTAATTTCTCTTACTTGCTGGTGAGGGCAGCTTGTCCTGCCATCTCCTCTATATGACTTTTTGCTAGTGTTGTGATGGATAGAAAGACACAGCCAGGCTTATTGTCACCTGTGGTGTCATTGCACCACTGGAATGCATGCAGTAGCAATTTACTGAGAGGCAGGACATACTTCCTGGTGGCAAACTGTGTTAGATCACTTGTATCATCTCTGGTAAGCTGCCTTAGTTCTGCTTCCTTGCCTCTCGTGCAGGCTTGTCCACTTAGAAGAAAAAATAAGGATAAAATTTAGAGAAGGCAAATAAAATTAAGCATTTTGTGTCTCTGTCATGATGAAAAGAAAGAGCAACAGCCAAGGAGAATATTTTAAGTAAAATGTCTTCTAGATGTGTATAATTTTCACCTTTCATTGCAGGTAGAGTTTAAAGAAACAGCCTGACCTTTATGATTGGTTTTCAGAGGGATAAAGGAGTCCATCCTGTGTGCTTAGTGCCAACCTCTGAGAGGTAGAGGATATTAATATTATTCGTTTTTTCCCCATTTAATTTCCCAATAATTATAGCTAAATAGCACTGAAGTGATGTTAAACTTTCAGTTTCAGCATTTTCCTGGTAACATAGATTTTTCAGAACTACAGTGTTTTTACACGATTGGGCATTTTTTATCTGAATTCGGGTTTCTTTATATACTGAACAATAACCTGCTTGGCTTTCCTGGTAATTATATGTCAGTGGTTAAGGCTGCAAGGAAAACTGTAAAGCCTGACTGACTAATGACTTAAGTCAACATTCTTTGTTTTTGGCTGTGGATGCCGGGTAAGAGGTCTCAATTCTTTAACAGTTATATGAGAAATAATATGCTACATAGTGCAAGAATAATGAAGAGAAAGAGTTGTAAAATAATCCTATATTAAATGTCATGTACTCAGTATATTAGGCTGATTAGATCTAGTGACAATATTTGTAAGACTTGCATAGGAAAGCACAACCTTTCATAGACTCTTTTCTCATCCTTTTTTTTTTCTTTTTCCCCTGGAAGAAAAGGCTTTGACTCAACTCTGGAAATGTATTTTAAAAACCTGCACATGCAATAATAAAGACTGTTCTGATATATGCACTTCAACCTCTAATCTGGATTTGAAAGGCCATTTGGACCTCAAGTTATAACTCTACTTATAAAGGAACAAATTTCAGGGAGAGCGTTACTCAATTTGGCTGCAAATATCAAAGTGACATGGAAAAACAATAGGTACCAAGTTCTCTCTGGGTTTACTGAGTAACTTTGTGAAGTTCTTGGAAAGTTCTGCCCTTCTGAACCTGAAACTGGAATTTGGCAAGGCAAGGATTGACACCTTGGAATGTCTTTTAATTCTTAAAACAGACTGAGATAGGTGCAGCCCTGCCTATTTGCAAATAAAGTATAGTGCTCTACTCAATAAGAAAATGGGATTTGATTTAAAGTAATTTTTTTCTTCCTCTTTCTGGGAATGCTCTAATTCAGCTTTCCAAACAGGAAGCTTTCTTTCATGCCCACAATTCTATTCTCTCAGGGATTCACTTATTTTACTGTTCTTTTCTGAATACTTTGTGGTTTTTATCTCCTTGAATTCTCATCACAGCTCCTTACTTTCTGCTTCATCTTGCCCCAAGTGGTCCCTCTCTCTGGTCATAGGAGGGTCTGTGTGAAGTTCAATCAGGAATCAGTTTACTCCATGTGTCCTGTTCACTCTTCAGACAGATGAGCACCTGAGCTCTGTCTGAGCCATCTCTGTGAGGCCAATGCACCACAGCACCCAACCATAGGGAGAGAACAGGAGTCCAGGGAAAGGAATAGGAATTTGCCTTGGCATAGGGACACCAGATCATCACTGTGGCCTCAGTTCATAATCAGGCCTTGTTCTCCAGGCACAGCCGCCATCTGTAGAGAACTTTTGGTCCTTGTGCTTTGGTCGGTGTCAAAGAATCTTCCAAGTCCTCCTCACAGCGAGCTATAAGATGGCACAGCACACACCCTATGCCACAAGACATGTGCCATATGCCCTCATGTCCCCGCAGACTAACTCTAAAAATCATGCACTGAAATAGTCCAAAAGCTTCCAGCTTTTTCTTCTACTTCTTATGTGATCTCTGAGGTCTTTCCTACTTGAGCTTTTTCTTGTAAAAACATCTACAGAGATGCACTCACTGTTCATAGATAGCCAGGAAAGAGTTTCTAGACTGTGGCTTAGACATTAAGGCAAGGGCTAGACAAATGCACAGGGGGGGAACCCAGTACCTCCTTTTCCAGTCTTTGGATGCCCTCTGTGTCTTAGTTTTGCTGGAAGATGAAGCAGTGAGGCCTGTCTAGTGCTGCCAGGATGAGATTATTCCATGCCTCAAGTTAAACACGTAAGCGTTTGAAGGATGGAGGTCATCATTCCTAAAGCTTTAATAAACTTTACAGTAGAAATAAGTTTCCTTTAACCTCATTTATTTAAACAATCCATATTGTTTTATATAGAGGAAACTATCCAATGCAAATACAGCTAAATATTTTAATGGTTTACACATTCATTTTAGAAAGTTTTCTTTTAATTTGTTAACTTTTGTTCCTTTGAACCAGCTCAACCTACTTATTTAATCCCTTGAGCTTTCAAGGGACAGCTTGCAGAAAGTTATATACACAAATATAACAAACATTTCAAATAAAGCACAATGCATAAAGCAGAGAGAGGGAAAAATTTGACAACAGCTGCTAGATTTAACACTAATAGTTTTGAAAGATTTTGGCTTAAAGGTTAAGAGTATCTTATGACAATAAGCAGACTTTGTATATAATGTCAACAGCCCTGTTGCAACATGTCCAGTTTTAATTTATTCTTGTTCACTTGCATAAGACAAATAATATAATTATGTATGTCTGGTTCATGACATTCAAGTTGGAAAAAAATCAAATAAATCATGGGGTTTTTTTTAAGAATAGCAACTTCTAAGGCCCTTGGCCTACATCCCTTATTAACATTAGAGACATTTTTGTCTGAAAATGATAACCTGAAAGCTTGCAAGTATTTATTTATTTTGATCAGATTTCATCTTTTTTGAGCCTTTTTGCTTCCGAATATGCTAGTGGTAACTGGCATCCTCCTTAATCTTTCTTTTCTTTTTAGGTCCAAAGAACATGGCAAATTATATCAATTGACCGATTAGCAAAAAGTTAAGGCTCTAAGAGCTGCACTTTTCAAACTTTGAGGCTCAGTTTGGCCTAGCTAAGTAAGCTGAATATTTGGAAATATTTTTATTCTCTGCTTATATTGTTCTTATAAAGGAAAAATAACACAAGGGACATTAAAACTATTTTTCAGTCACACATAGCATATACCACATTTCAGTGTGTTTGCTAAGATTATTAATCAGTAAAACTTTTAACTTGCATATATGTATTAAAAAGGAAGGAAAAAAAAATACTCTTTTTTAGTCATATTCTTATCTGATAAAGAGCAGCTTCACATTAATCCTCCCTGTGAAGCTTTTTATGTGAGAAGTGAAATTCATATTGCAGGATTTTAGATGTGATGATTTAGATGTACAACACAGATGATTAGTATCAACTAATTTTAATCTTCTATTAATCTGTTATTTTGGACAATTAGGCACTTCTAGAGGATGATACACACATCTGTCTAAGGGAAAGCTGTAAGAGCCTGTATCTTTCTTTTGATTCTGAAAGAAATTCAGTGGGTGGTTTACTTTAGATGTATAACTTCCAGGAAGATTTATGTAGGTGAAATGAAACCCACTCCAGGTGGAGATTTGTAGTTTTGGTATATATTACCATATCTACTTTGAATAAAAATAGCAATACATTTTAATAGTTTCAAGTAATGCTTTTCAGAATGTAACAGGGTGAACTAGTGTTTAGAATTTTTTATCTGCATTTTCTTTACACAAAGGAACTACTCTGGCTTCAGCTGAAAATTTCCTGAGCTAGAGGAGATTAAATGAAATCAAAATCCCAATAAGGGAAAAATGAGATATCACTAAGATGGATGACAAAAAATGACATCTAGCATAGAATGCATAGGCTTAGCATGAAATGTGCATGGAGAGCAGAGCTTGGAAAGTACACTTAGTGACATGTATCTGTGTAATGGTTCCAAAGCATTTTCTTTTGGATGATATTAAAATTTTATAAAACAAACATATGCTCATGCTAGTACTGTTTTGAAGTAAATGTATTAAAGCAAAAATGTCCAAACAAATGAGCCAGATTTCCTCAGGGTTTCACTCCCACAGCAGCAAAAGCAGTAGTCCAGAGTGTTTGAAGCATTTTCCATGGGAGTATTTTTACCATGCCAAAGTGAAAACAAGAGCATTGTGCCATAGTGGCAGGGCAGAATCTCCACACCAAAGCTGTTGCTGCATCCTGGATGGGGAAGAGTCCAAGTGTTCTCCTTGGGCATAAGATGCAAGAGAACCAGGCTAGGTTTGCTTTACAGAAGGGAGTTGTTAGCAATTTCATGGCAGAGGTGGGGAAACCTATGCCTTTGCAGGCACTCAGTGCACTGTCACTGTATGGAATCAAAGGAAATTAACTTCAGTACAAGGAGTAAGGCAGGACCTGCCCATCACATTTACCACCACAGACACAGGAGGCTTCTCCCAGGGACCTGCACTCTGGCGGGTAAAACCTGCCATATTTATTCTCAAAAATCGAAAGACCTGACCAGACACAGGGTGATAACATCACAGTGGCTGGTTTTGTTTCTTGCAATTCACAATGGTTATGCAAATGCTGTTTTGTGGTGAAATATGTTTTCAATAAATGGACTTGTTTCTTGGTGTGCTATCAATTTAATCCTCAAACTTTCCCACCAGGTCCAAATCTGACATTAGGAAAAATGCTGGTAAATCTGGCCAACCCAGGCAGGCAGGGCACCAACCCCTGGAGATGATCCTGTGATGATTAGAAGGTTAAGTCAGAGTTTTGCAGGCAGAGGACTGAATCAAGCACTTATTAACCAGATGATCTTGTTACTCCTATAAAGACCCTTGGATAAAATTGTACATTTAAACCTCTTTATCTGCTTTGTATGCCAGACTTGGATTTACTAGAGCAGAGAGAGAAGAAATAGAAGAGGAAATGCTGAGGGAACTCTAGCTGCTCCCATTACTACTCATTATTTCAGCACATAAAATTGCAGTCCCTGCTGCAAACCCAAGTTCACTGCCTCTCCCTCCATATTGGGCCTTTGTTCCCTTCCCAAATAAGTCCAATACTACCCAAAAAAGTGTGCAGATGTATGCTGGGTGGAGTTCATGGTTTGTGTATGTTTGTAAGTATATATACACACATGTATAAATACATATTCCTTTAAATACACTATTTTTCCTAATAATTTACATTTCTTAATATTTTTTCAGCCTTTTCCTGGGTAAAATGTTAAACTACTGGTTTTTTTCTCTCTTACTTTCTTTATAGGGGTCAGACTGCACTGTTGAATTGCTTTAAATCCTGAGTCAGGAACATGTCATGAAGTTATAAAAGAGTACTGTTGATGGAGCAGCCTAGCGCTGATAGGAGAGCTATTGATTGCAGATCTACTTTTAGATTGGATTTGGGCTCTGCAGTCCTTTTACCTGGTCATAAAATATAAGTGGGGTTTACAAAAAATAGCAGTCCACTTAGGAAGTCTCTTAACAGGTTTTTTGAGCTTAAATGTACATTCCTTTAAGTACCTGTTAATTACTTTACTGTGATGATGCGCACCTGTACAATGTCAGACTGCCCACAGAGCCCATTGTTAACTTGCCCATCAGCCATTTACTGCTCATGATTCACAGTCAAGGGGTCTAGGATTATTGTCTACTGGGAATTATGTTTTAGTAGTACAACAGTGTGCTGGAGATGTCTTAATGGCTGCTCAAGTGAGATTGTTATAATGCCTGCATTGTTGTTCTAGCCAGCACAGAGCCCAATTGCTATTTAAGTTATGGCATCAGCAAGCTCCAGGTCATCTGCACTTAAATCACATGCACATATCTGAAATGTTGATGTGGTAACTGGTAGCAATGTATACAATACTTTTAACCTCCAATTTGGTGGGTGCTTGGGATCATATTATATGAAGTGTGCATGTATGCTTCAACCTTCAGGGCTACAGCAAGCTTTACTGATTTTAAATGTCATCGTAAATTTTGTCCTGAACAGCTCACCTCAGCTCATGCACAACTTCTCCCCTTGATAAGCCAGAGAATAAAGAGCCTAAGTGGTTTGCATTTAAACACAGGTCTGCCCCTGCATAGGCATGCTCATGAGTTTGCTAGAAAAGTGTTTAGATGAGTAGAAGTGGAGGGTACAGACACCATGTGCTCATTTTGCACCACCATACCACCTCTTTAACTTCTACTTTTATCAACTACCTCTGCACTGCTGCACATACCCACAGACAGATGAATAAATATATAATCACATATTCATGGTGTACTGCAGGGAAATAGCACAGGGAAACTGTAGAAAATCCAGTTTCTGACATATTCTGCTGGTTCCTTCCCTCCACCACCACCCTGCAAGAGCTTGAGCTCATTGGCTGAGTTCTCCTGGGAACAGCTGGAGCAAACAGGTACTTGTCTTCGAATTCACTGCCAATGTAAGACTTAAATGAGGCCTTGAGCAGCATTTTTTTTCAAGATCACAACCACCAGGTTAAACTATCCTGATTTTTTTTTAATGACGTGCAGATACTGACATGAACTCAACTACATCTAAAAAATAACTAAAGAATTTCTAATGGGTTTGGAGTGTATAAAAACTCTTAGCAGCACTTGTAACTTGAGCTGATAGGAAATATTGGATATTTCCCACAGAAAAATCAAAGCAATCTTCCTAAAACATAACAGAAATGAGAACATATACAACACCCCCCTACCTCAAATTTTCCACTGAAAAGCTGAAGAATGCAAAATTTTTGCCTTATCATTCCAGTTCTCTTCTCAACAACAACAACAAATCAATTTATCTCCAGATCCCTTTCTAGTTAAAAACCTCTATAAATAACTCCTCCTCTCAGTTTTCAGCTCTAAGAAAATTTGAAGGAAAATGTTTTCACTGAACCCATTGAAATGTCAAAAGCTACACTGGAGAAAATTTTACATACTTCAAGGCATCTGGTCTAACCTAATATTATATAAATAGGACTCATCCACATTAAGTGTATTTGTTTTCCAAAAGTATTGATGCAAATATTGCCTCCTTGTCATCACTGAAACTTCCACTTCTCAGCTTGCCCTTTTATCGAACACAGAACTGGAATTTTTAACAGATGGTATTTTCACTCTTTGAAATTTAGCTCAGAATGAGCTAAACACATTGACTTGAGCAGGGGGAGAGGTGTTCCAGGGAAACAAGGAGGGAAGGCAGGAAGAAGAGATTTTCATAAGTGCTTAATGCAGATTTTTTTTTCCTCCTGCATTAAAAATTAGAATTTTAGCTTAGTATTCAATGGGATCATAATAAGAGCAACTCTGAGCACTTTGGAAAAAATCACACTCCCCAATGTTATTAATATGAGTCATAATTAGAGATGGAACATTTGATCCAAACCCCAATTAACTTCAGGGGAAATTTGGATCCAAACTTTATAGCTTGAATTTATTTGTATGCTGAGCCAAGACAGAACTTCTGACCCATACTGTCCAATCCCTCCCCCACTAACAAATCCTTTGGGGAATTAAAGATCATATCTGGTTCAAGATCTGACATTTGTGGTTTGGAGCTTGTTTGACAATATAACTTATACATAAAGAGCACTTTCCACCTCAGAATGCCATTTGTGCTTTAAAATATGCATCTGTATAGGAGGCTGGTTCTTAAGAAGAATCAATAGAGCAAAGTGATCTGCTTCCTTCATCCTGTTTATAATGAAAATTAAAATATTTACAGATTACCAAAGTTCTCAAAACTTTCTCTCCTTCAACTCAGAAAATTCTCCCTGGAGTACTAGGTGCCTATTCCAGTTCAGGAAATGATCCTGTGTATTTGATTCTTTTTTCTTGTTCATGTGTAATCACATTGGTTTCAATTTGATTATTCATTAAGCAAGTCACTTCCCAGCCTGAAGATGCGTAGGTAAATTAGGTTTTAGCATCACGTACAGACCTGGGAAATGTAGCTGCTAATCCAAGACTTTGTAAAACCACTTGCTGCTTCATGTTGCTGACGTCTGACACCAAGAGATCTTCAAAGAGATTCAGAAGAAGGCTCAGGTGGTTGTACATTGAAAGTTTTATTCAAAGATCAATAAAATGAACTTTAACATTGCAAGGACTCTGGAATGCATCAAAAAAATATTTTCCCCCATGGAAAAATAACCAAAAGAAACAAAAATTGACATTAAACATAATTGAATAGTACCCAATTTTATGCAGCTTTAGGTCAGATAGGCTATGACCTAATACATTGTTTCTTTCACTCTAACAATCTTGCTCAAAATTACTGCAAAATATTGTCTTTGGGAAGTTATTTATGAGAATTATTGTGCTGAAAGAGTTTAAGCTGTTTGCTTAAATTATGAACTCCATGGAGAGTTATATAAAATCTTTTTTCCCACCTTTACAGTTGTTGAATGATTCATTAATCGCAGAGCATATACAAATATTGCAGAGGCAGCAGCACCCACAGGGTAAAACATTTGCCTCCAAAAAAATTTCTTCTCTTCTTAGCTGAGCTGTGTAACTTAGGTTGAGTCACGTCTCACTCTGCATGCCTCAGTTTCCTGTGTTGTAAATTGTCATGTCTTTTTTATGGAGAGCGTGTGCTCTGTGGATGGGAAGTTCAATGCAGGAGTTTTGCTTTCAAGTTTGTGAGAGCAGGCTTAAAGTCTAAGTAGGACAGAATGTGAAAGTGATGGTAGCACCTGCCTTTGGTACAAGCACTTGAGCTTTTATCTACAGCAGGACTACAAGCTGGAACAACAGTAATATTCCAAGGGACTGGTCTGACAATAATGATATTACCAAAGAAATACAAAGGAGGGTCAGTATTCAGAAAAGTACATGGTATATGCTTTTGGTCCATAATGAAATTAATTGCATATTGCACTGTTATATTGCACAGGGGCAAACATCCTCTAGCTGTGCTGCAGGGTGACAAGATAATTCAGGCAGAGCAGCAGAGGCACACAAGGGAGTGCTGGACCATCCTGAGTAATCCAGCCTGGAAACATTTCAGCACACAGGCAATTAACCTGAGTCTGCCTGCACTGACTGATGTGGGCATACCCTCAGCTGCCTGCAGCCAGATTTCCACCACTAACATTTAAGGATCAAAAAATTCATACTCCTCTCCCATTTTTCCAAAGATTGGCAAAGAATTTGAAATAAGTGTCTAACACTTCTTGCTTTCACAACAAATCTAGCTCCAAGGACTGTAGGCAGCAGTCTCTTACCCCTTTATTATATGTCTAGTCCATATTACAATCAAGGAAGCAATCACAGCATGTTTAGTTAGCGTCCCTCTGAGTCTCTATACAACCCTCAAGTTGTACCTGGCTTACTACATGAGAATAGGACTAATTCACTGGTGGTAAGATTTCCTATAGATTTTGGCTTAATTTGGGATTCTGAGCAGGTAGATAGCAAAGTAAATACTTGCTATAATTGCAACACATTGATTTACTGGATTCTGGGGAACAATAGGGCACTGAAGTATTAACAGAATTGTTCATAGATAATTTTTTAGATATATGAATGCATATATATAAAAGTAAGTGAAATATTCCAGATTGACAACTTTGTAGCAGAAAGTATTGGCCCCATGTACAGTATTTTTCCTTTTCTTTTTTTCACAAAATATATTTTTCCATGGGTGATAGAATATTTTGCATCATGAATATTTTATACCAGACTTTAGCCAAAGCCATGATATACCCAGAAATTAACTTAGGGAAATCTGGTTTTTGTTATCCTCTCATGTTCATTGATTCATTTGCTTTATCCTACAAAGAATTTTAGCCCCCAAACTTGGTATCTACATATTTCCAAACCTTCTGGGAGGTGTGTGTGTGTGAATTTATTTCTTGGAAAAGTGTGGAGTGGAATAACTCTTTTTTCATGTTATTCAACTAACTTCTATTATTTACGTCACCATAAATCAAAACATTTTCCATTCATGCAAATAGAATTTAGGCCATCTTTTCTACTCTATATTTGCATTTGCATTTGAAAGTCCTGACCTGATCAGAGGAAAAAAAAAAAAAAGAAAAAAAGGGAGAAATATAATTATCTGAAATAGAATTTTGTGTATACTTTAGATATCTAAGAAATAAACTGAAGATCAGTGTCTTTTCTCCTCCCATTTCAATCCCAACCCAGCATCTGAGTAACTCTGAAAACATCTGAACTCATCAGTCACACCACATTTGGACCTGGATTCTTTCTAGGCACCTGCAGTTCTGCATTGTGTGCATGCCCAGATCTACCCAGGGCTTAATGGGATCCAGGAGCTCAGCTGCATGGTGCCAAATTTCCCTAAGGGTCTTAATCCCATAAACATGACTAAAGCCCAGCTCATATGTTGTAGTAGGACCAGGCCTCTCACAAGCCTCAATCTTTTCTCTTAGCTTTTAAAACAGCTCTCAGGAGAAGAAAGTGGTTGGTGTTCACTTGCTTTTGGAAAGTGGTCAGCTTTCTCACAGATCTAAATCTCACAGATTTACCTGTGAGATATTAAAACCTGAGTACAAAATCTCCACAGTCTGAAGGGAACTTAACCTACAGAGGTCTCTATCCAGCACTTAGTGTGCTATGAAATACAAACCTGTTTAGTGCTCCATTCAAAGCTGTGCTGTTGTACTAGAAAAAGAGCAACTGAGGTCCCTAGATTATTTATGCACTTGGCATATATTTTGGTCATGGTAACATGACTAAAAGTAGAACTAAAGATCCAGAAGTCATAAGTTTTCTTGTAAATCCTTTCCAGTCCCTATTGTTGCATGAATAATATGAGCTCAGCTACAAGAGAAAATCAGTAAACTACTGTGTTACTCAATGGTAAATAATATCTGTTTTCCTTTCCCATGAAGAAAGACTCAAACTTTGCTTTGAAAATTTCTGCCAGTTTGCCTTTCTCTGGGTGAGACAGCTTAAAAACTAAACTTCCTTCTGCTCTTTGAAAATAGTCATACTTACATGGCCACAGGAAGCAGCCTTCCCCTTCCATGGGGAGAAGCAACTTCCCAAAATTGTGATTTAGGTAAAATGAGAAGAGGAGGCTTGGTGTCATGACTCAAGAAACAGCCCACTGAAGATTACAGATGAAGCAGGAGGTGCAGTTCCCCTACAGTGGCTTTTTAGAATCTGCTGGTCAGGTTCACTGCAGTAACTAAATGAAGTACGGGACTGCCCTTTGAAATGCTGAGCATGCACAGCTTCTCTCAACTTCCTTTAAAAAAAAAAAAAGGAAGAAGGCCATAAAATGGCAGGATCTGTTTTTCTTTAGGTCCAGCATTTCTTGAGCTATTTAAATTATATAAAGGGTTTTAAAAATAAATAAACTTAAAATAACCCTATTGAACTGGAATTTTGCAGGATTCTAACACAGACATTAAGACCAAGAACTCTTACCTCATGACCATGATTTTAAATCAAGTAAAGAACTACACTGACAGAAGCTATCAATTGTTATGAGTTCAGTAGCTTGTGTGAAACTAGACAGCTATGCCAGGCAACAATGCCCGCTAATTCCAGTAGTTAACAGCAATTAACTGTGTCAGTGTTGTGTTTCTTCTTGCAAACATGACTACATATTTCATCACCTGCCCATTAATGTTTTAGTTTTACATCTAGTCCTGGATAAACAGGTAGAAGAAAGCTTTAAATAAGCCCATGAGCTCCTCTGTCAACAGATGACTGGCAAAATGAAGCTGATCTGAACTTAGGTCTGTTCCCACCTCCACCAGCAGATATTTCACACTGCTGCTCTCTCCAACCTTCTGGTTTGTACTGTACAATCCCTCTTTTCAGCACATTGTATTTTGAATATCACCAGTATTAGGGAGATTTTATTGCATGTTTTGAAAATAATGTTCTTCTCTGGACAACATCCTCCATGAAATTCACCTGAGAATATAGATAAGACAATGCCTTAGGTTACCCATTTTAAAACCATTCAGTTTCCTAGCTTCCAGTCAACTACACTTTCCTAGTTAACCAGAACTGCTGGTAAATGTTGAAAATCAGGCCAGTGAGCCCTTCTCTCAGTTCCCTCAGTACCCACAGCTGGATCCCATTTGGCTCCATATACCTGTGTGTGTCCAAATTCTATACCAGGTCACTGACAATTTCTCCTTGGATTATGGGAGCTTCATTCTGCTCTCCATCCTCTCTTCCAGTTCAGGGGCCTGGGCATGTAGGCAACCACTGGTCCTACTGTTAAAGTCTGGCTGAGGTGTATTTTGAGTAGAAAATGGCCATAAGAGGTGTTTAAAGTTTTTTAGTGCTAGTAGCTGGTCAAAGCATGTCAAAGCATCCAGATTGCCACTCAATGCTTTTCACAGCTGACTCATCTAGAATATACCCATGAGCTGGGAGACTCACAACTCTCTCAAATGGTTTAGCTGTGTCACTCTCTCCTGTATTATATCCCCACCAAAACAGTATGACTCCATCATAGTTAAGCTATTCAAGGAAACTGAGCAGGTATCTGCCTTGTCTGTAGCATCAAAACTTTATGGGATTAACATATTTATTATTTTATTCGATGGACTAAAAACAATGCATCACTGTAAATCATTCTTTCATGTGAGACATTTCAAACACATTTAGTCTTACTAAAAATATCCTGAATTTGAAGCTCCTTTTCTTTTGTAAATTTTTAAAAACAGTTAAAAATTGAAAAATTTTTCATTAAATTTTTACACATTTTTGCAAAAAACCTTTATACAAACCTGAAGGATTCTCTGAAACCAACAGACACTGCTTAAAAAAAAACCTAACAAACCAAACCAAAACAAAGAACTAGTGTTAGTTTTGTCCTGAAAATTGCTGTTAAACTTATTGTAGTGGTTTCACATTTGCCAATTTCTGTTTCTCAAAATTAGTGAAGTGGTCTGAGTGTCTACTATAATAATTTAATTTTCTGCTGTGAGATAGGATTAGAAGAAAAGTGAAGCAGGCTCAGACTTAAAAATTAAATTTAAAAAAATAGAAATTAAAGAATACCTACTTTTCTTCATACAAATTTAAAAATTTACTCCATGCACTGTTGAGTGAGCAAATAAATAGCAAACTCACTGTTTTCGATAGCATAATATTTACCTTATACCATGCTAGCTAGTTCTTTAAATGCCTTGTGTCACTGTTATTTTTTTGAATTCCTGAAAATAAATTTTAGCAGTAACACTAAAACCCCACAGTACTAGTGTTGTACTTGTAGGCTGTCTGCCAATCTTTTAAAATCCATTGGATGCATAACACAATAAATATGAGGGATTATTAAAAATAAACTCACACCTTGTTGCTTAAACATTTTATCTTTCTCTTCTTAAGAAGTGATGATTACAGCATAATTTTTTGTGATGGGAAAAAAAAAAGCATAGGCAAAGACAGCAGAACTAGATGAAATTTTTATGTAAAAAATCCATTAAAAATGCTCTTTGGCTGTCTGCTTGTGTCTTTGAGTCTCATGAGTACAGTTGGCAAGAATAGAAAATCACTTATGGACTCAAAAAGTGATATAGTACGTTTCCTACCCTTTTAAATCCTTTAATGTGTCCCCAGCAACTCATGTAATTTAGGGAGGAACATCAGAAAGTTTGGATGTTTTTCTGAACCTTGTTCAAAGAATTCTAAATCCTTTGTGTTGTAAAAATAAGATGGAAATTCTATAAGAGAAGCCCTTCTTTCAGATTTTCATACCATTTACATGGAATTAGTATTGGTCTCTACAGAAATAAAAGAGCATGGAAAAACTGCAGAGGTTAACCATATCTTTCCAATTTCAGTAATGTGATGATCTGCATTTCAGTTGATTTTTAAGCAGTGGGAGCTGTTCCTTTTGGGGACAATGGTAAGGCCTGGTGAACAGGCTTAACTAATTTATTTCATTTCACTGGGCTGTACTTTGGGGATTAATAAGGAACAGCAATTGATGCCTTGCCACATTCTCTCTGGACTGTGATTTCTTTTGCTCATTGCTGTTTCACAGCCTTTCTCAAGCCCAGAAAACAATCATAAATCATACTAAATATTTATATAGCTTTTTTGACATTTTTCATGCTTGAGTGAAAAAGATGATGGGTAACTTGGTCATAAAAATTCCAAGGAAAAAAGATTCTATGGAAATTTGCCTGTTTGTCAAAATACAGATGCTTTACAGAGGCTGTTTGAATCTGTTGATGTTAGGGTGGATGTAAAGAGCTTCTATCATGCTTGCAAATACACTGCCCTGAGGGAATGAACACAGTGCTCCAAATACATCCCACAAAAGAGCTATAAAACCCATCAGTGGAAATTCTCCAGATTTTTACTAATGGAATACAAAGCAGGACTTGGTGTCAGATTTCTGCTTTGAAAACACTGAAATCTAAAACATAACTAGAAAGACATGAAGGTAAGTAACTTCAGTAATAAGGATAATTACTGAATGAATGCATAGGGCAAGATCACTGTTACCTAACACAAATAACCAGAATACTCACCAAGGCTCCAGAACCTAATAACAGTGTTTATTTTCTCCAAAGGGTAACTTTTGGGGTACACATGAACTGTGGACAAAATAGAACAAGGAAGCTAAAATCTGGCTCATTGAGAAAGTTGGGCAACCTTTTTGTCTGAGGTCTCCCTTTCCAAAGAAATATTTACATGTGGCACCAATCCTTTAATCGAAGCTCCAAAATATAACAGAAACACTAAATACTTAATGTGACATGGATAATTTCATTTTAGATAAAACTTGGAACTAGGATCTTTTCCTTTTTTAGTTCCCTAACTGAGATTTACAGTAGGAGCTCTGGTAACGTGCACCCTGTGCGCTGGAGGAATATGGTGTCTGTTTCCCATGGCCATGGATTTTTGAATTGTGTAGATATATATATAAAGAGTATGTTTATTTTAGCAGTTAAGGTGGATTTTGGGATTGGCTGTGAGTACCAAAATTTGGTCAGGTAAGCTGTTAAAATCATATCCTGCATGCTAAAAGAGTTTTGGCTTGGGCCCAGTTAGCATTTTTCAAAGTAGTTCCCAAACACAGTTCAGAATTTACTGCACAGCCATTCTGTTCTGGGAAGATCACAGAATGGATGTGGCCCGGTCATTCCAGTTGGACTCAAGGCCAGAGAATGGCTCCTTATACTCTAGTTCGTGGGTGCCTGTATAACCAGACTCATAATTAAAGCAGATTAAGTAGTCCAGGTTTGCCTTGCTCCTGATGGTTACTCTTGTGAACCAGCCACAATCTCACAGGCAGGACATTCTCACAAGACATAGGGACTGTCTGCAACATTTATTCATGCTCTTTTTAGCTTCTTAGAGCAAGTATAGGTGACTAAGGTACTTAGCTGAACTGTAGAGTGATCAAGAAGATCTATTCAGGAACTCCAATGACTAAAATTTTTTTGCTATTTTTAAGTGAAAAAAATGTGGACCACATATGGGACTTGTGCCCTCTTCAGTTCATGATGTTTGTACTAAGTATCTGAAAAATAAAGACATCCAGTGTTCAAGGGAAATCAGGTATACAACGCTGTGAGCTACAACTTAGCACTTTAACAGCCAGAACAGTCTCATGATATCTTCCTTATATTAAAAAAAAAAATCTAAAAACTATGCCTTCCCTTAGACACAGAATCACAGAATTACAGAATCAGAGAATTAAAGAATCAAAGACTGGTAGAAGTCATCTAGTCGATTTCCCCTGACCAAGCATATGCACACAGCTTGTTAATACTCCAGGAAGGGAGATACAACCTCTTTGGACAACCTGTGTCAGAGCTTGGCCACTCACACAAGGAAAAAGTATTTTCTGATGCTCAGGAAGAACCTTCTTTGTTTCAGTTTGTGCCATTCAAAAGAACATCTCTCTCTCTTCTTTACATCCTTTGTTCAGGTATTTATGTATATTAGTAAGATCCACCCCCTCTAATCCTTCTCTTTTAAAAGCTAGAAAAGTCACTGTGTCTCAGCCTTTCCCCATACAAACATGTTCCAGTCCCTTAATCACATTAGATGGCCTCTTTCCAGTATGTCCATGTCTCTCTTGTATGGGGGTGACCATGACTGGATGCAGTAAAATAAATCATACCCTAAAAAAGTGGTAAAAGATAAAGTAAAGCTTGGAGTTCAGTATAAAAAAAATAGAAAGTAAGGAAAGTCTGCTTTTCCTCAGGCAATGTAAATTTAGCCTGAATGCATGTGTACATTAAAGTCTTGAATTAAATATTTGCCTAATACATCTATAATGAAAATAACACCAAAGAAACAACCAAAGTAAAACCAAAAAAACCCAAAAGAATGGCAAAATCTGATCTAATCTGCCAGCAGCTTAATAATGTCATCCTATGATATTGCATATCAGAAACTGAAGTGAAAATCAACATAAACAGCTTCTGTGGGTTTTTGTGATATGTAGAAAATTCAAGCATGCGAATTATGAACTTCTGCTTGTGTTGTGTAGGGAGTATTCAGGTCTCAGGTATTGAAACTTGTGGAAGAACTCAATATAAGTTTGTCAACCAATGTACAGGTACCAGGTGTCTCCTGCAGCTTTTTGCCCAAGCTAGTGCTTAGATTTTCTATGAAGTGAATGGACAAATGCAAGTGTCTGAAGTTGTAAAAGAGGAGTTGTTTGTAGCCTGACATTAGACATTTGGAATTCTTTCATGCTTTCACCCATAATCTGTTTTCTTTATTTAGAACAAATTTAGTTGACTTCAACACTTTCAGAATGACGGATTCAGATACATGAAGGAAATATATCTCACTTACACTGCCTGGGTTTTGTCCATATCTTTCAGCTTTCCAAAGATGTTTGCTTAAAATTCAGTGGATCTATTTTTCAGAGGATAGGGAGGCTTATTATTTCTTAAAGTCAACAGTCTCCAAGTTGTCTCAAATTGGCCATAAGTCTAGGAAGAAATTAATCAGGAAGTGAAAACATAATTCAAAGGAGTTCTCTAGTTAAATTGTATCATATCTCTGAATGTCTCAAATCAGCCATATAGTTAGAAACAGAGGCTCTGGTTGTGGTAGTGAGAATTTTTACAGTTTTAGAAAGTTCAATGCTCAAAATACACTTCATCTCTCATTCCTGAGGTTTCAAAGAGACTTTCACCTCTGTCAGAGGATTGCAATGATTTTTGTGTAATTTTATTCCAGGAGTGCTATCATATATATATGCAGATAGACATAAATATATGCATGCTCATACACACATATACATACATAGCCACAGACACACATATATATGCATATGCATACATATATGTGTGCTTGTGTAAGGGTATATGTATGTATGAAAATACATATAAACAGCACTACAAATAGCATTTTATTCAAATTTGTTGATGGCTTCAGTTAATGAGTGGTTGGAATTTTGGCAGGTCCTACTGGAATGTGGATCCAGTTCATAAAACCAAGAAAAATACTGGAATCTCATTTAAAAATGGACCTTTTGTGGCATGTCTCATATTATTGCTACATACGATCCATAGGGTCTTCTGAAAAAAAATCATAAAAAACTGGAAAGCAGAATTATTAATGAAAATCAGGTTCTATTTAAAACTGGTGGTTTGGCATTATTGAAAAACTATGTGATTTCAGACTATAACAATTTTCACTTACCCATTTCGTGACAATTTATTTTTGATTATATTTAGTCAGGAGCAATTCCCATTTTATTTTCTGATAATTTCTGTCTTCTCTTTTTTTTTTTTTTTTTTTTTTTTTTTTTTTAACAACTATGTAGTCTGTTGGAATGAGTAATGGGCAGAGATAGATTTCTCTAAGTAGTCTGTTAGCACTTTTGTATGCTGTTGCATTCAACGTTTTAGAATCCTGCCTGATCAACGCCATGTATAAGTAACTTACTCTCTTATGCTCTCTATATTTAGTAAAGAAGCTTGTTTGGAACCCCACTGTGCCCATGTGGTTTCTATATATAATTTGGTTGTATAATGAGAGCCAAAGCATCCCATAACATGCCCGATGTTGTACAGGACACAAATGAAGATGCTCTCTGCTGCCAATGGTTTAGTGTCCAAC
Organism: Cettia cetti; assembly: GCA_013401135.1. NCBI lineage: Eukaryota > Metazoa > Chordata > Aves > Passeriformes > Sylviidae > Cettia > Cettia cetti. The sequence continues at coordinate 45,783 of VZUI01085126.1, forward strand.
ATTTCCAGCTTGAGGGTTTCTCTGCTGGATGGGCCCCCACCTCCATAAGGAGCTCTGCAGCTGCCAGTGGGCTCCTTCATAGGCACTGCTCCCTGCATATGCAGCTCATTATGTGGCTGTGCCCCAAAAGACATACATGAGAAAGAAAACAAAGACGAGAGGAGGGAATAGACACATTTCAGTTGGCATATTCACAAATTGCTCAAAGCCATGTGATTTCCATTAAAGCGTGATTAAATGACACTTTTAGAAGGCCATTTTGGCAGGTGACATAAAAAAGGAACATTCCACCTAAAACAGGTGTTGATAATATTCTTTGTTTTTCCTGTAAGGATCTTCTGTGCATTATGATCAATGCAGTTTTTGAAGAAATAAATTAATAAAAGGAATAAATTTAACCCTTTGAAGTCTTCCTGTTGAGGAACATGTAGCTCTATTTCAAAAATGTTTGGTAATTAAGTTAGCTCTTAACTGGGATAATGTCAACAATCCTAATAGATTTTTTAGTATGTTCTACACCTTCAGTGTGCAGCATAAAATGTACTATGTCATTTATTACTTGCAGTTGTACTTCAGATGCATTCCAAGTTACAGCCATGAGAACAACTTCAGCAAGGGTCAATAGAAAAGATTTTAACACACATGGACAAAATCAGTGGCTAAGAAACACAAGGGTGCAATGAGAAATACACTTCCATTAAGATTTCAGCTTCTGAAAAAAATAAAATTCAAGTGACCTTCTAGGATGGAATTTCACTTGAAGGGGTTGTGTTGTCAGGATAAGATATGGTGGAACTGCCACTGTTAGAACTATTCCCAAATCTTCCAACTACAGAGGTTATTGAAATAACTGTTAAAGAAATACAGTTAATTTGTCTGAACCCTCACCAGATATTTTTTTTTCTGGGTTCTTCTTGGCTGGTGGGAACGCTTACTATCTCATGGGATTTGGAGTGGACAATAGGATTTGGAGAGGACAGCCAGTTTAACATAAGTTTTCACTGCTCTAATCACCTAATACAATTCTTGAAATAAATTTAAAAAAACAAAGAAATAGAGAAGGGGGTTGGAACATGGACACAGACACAGGGTGATAGTGTAGAAGAAAGAAGGGCAGAATGAAATACTTCTATATAAGCAAAGCAGAACTTTCTTCACCTCATGACACCTTCAAAACAAGATTGGATATGCGAGTAAAAGCCAAAACAGTCAGCTAAAACCAAGTCCATAGCTTGTGAAATGTAAGTGCATGAAATTTCAAGAAAAATAACAGCATGCTTTCTGCCTTTACTACTTATGATTCAGCAGGATTGCTATGTTACAAATAAAAAAATAAAAAAAAATGGTCCGTGTTTATTCATTATTTATTTTGTATTTCCAGTGCAAATTTGTAAACCTGAAATAAATTCATAAATTTGTTCTTAGTTACCTCCTTTTCCATAAAATATCTGAAAAAAGTCTAGGTAGCAAACACACAAAACAGCCAACTCTTGCTAAACATTAGTATCAAAAGGAAAATAAAAGGTAAAAGCATAGGATTTTTTTCATAAAATAAAAATACAAACATTGAAACTGAAATTCCTTTTAAAAATATTTTATATTGTACCAATTTTGCCTTTCTTCATGCTGTCCCAGTAGGGTAAGTAACGTAAGATTTAAAATTGTGAGAAAGTGAAAAATAAAACCTAATTCAATGCCTAATCAGTGAACCATCTTTCACCATCCTTGCTTAGTCACATTTTAAGGCACTGGGGCACAAGATGTTACAGTGAATTGTCCATGGTAACTCATGAAGCAGCAGAAAATCGTGGGAAGGCTCTGACTCACTTCTGATCTGACAGAAACTGCTGTTGACTCCTTTGAGAGCAAAGGTGCCTTGTAGAGAGACCTCAGTAAACTAAAGAGATGAATATTCACCAACCATATGAAGATTAACAAGGGGCAGTGCTGGATTCTGCACCTGGGATGAGGTAACCCTGGCTGTGTGCACACACTGGGGAATGAGAGGCTGGAGAGCAGTGCCATGGAAAAGGACCTGGGGGTCCTGGCTGATGGCAAGTTGGGCATGAGCCAGCAGTGCCCTGGCAGCCAGGAGGGCCAACCCTGTCCTGGGGACATCAGGCACAGCATGGCCAGCCAGGCAAGGGAGGGGATTGTCCTGCTCTGCTCTGCACTGGGGCAGCCTGACCTCGAGTGCTGGGGGCAGTTTTGGGTGCCACAATATTAAAAATACATGAAGCCATTAGAGAACATCCAAAGGAGGCCAAAAAGATGGTGAAGGGCCTTGAGGGGAAGTCATATGATGATGGCTGAAGTCACTTGGTCTGTTCATCCTGGAGAAGACAAGACTGAGATGAGACTTCACTGCAGCCTTCAACATCCTCATGAGGGAAAGCAGAGGGGCAGGCACTGATAAGACTCCTCAGTTTATGTTAGATTTAGTAAAAATTTTTACCTCAAAGGGTATTGGAACAGGCTCCCCAGGGAAGTGATCACAGCACCAAACCTGTCTGAGTTCAAGACAAATTTGGACAATGCTCTGAGATACACAATGTGACTCTTGGGGTGTCCTGTGCAGGGCTAGGAATTTGGCTTAATGATCTTGATGCTTTCAACTCAGCATATTTTATGATTCCATAATTCTATGCTGTTAGTGATCACTTCCTTTGGAGTGTAAGTGCAACTTATGGCATATTTCTGTTCTTCAGGGTAGCCTGCTTTGAATTCAGAGTGACACATCCTTAGAAGTGCGTTGGCTCTGCTGTGCAAACATGGATATGCATGAAATAGAAAGGGAGGAAAAATGGGAAAGAAAAAATTTAAACATCATTTAGTGGTTGGAAGTTATTTTCAGATTGCAACCACTGCAAGGGTTGCCTGGAGAAAACTTTTCCCTCTGTTATTACAGAATAATAGCTTGTGGATGCTGAAAACCAAACACAAGTTGTGGTTTTCTTTTAAGTTACACTGCAGGGCTATCTCCCGCTTAGCACTTTAGCATCGTGTTGTTTGGGAAAGGTCACGTTTTGACTTTCAAGACACCATTTGTCTTCAGCCCCCTCTTCTAATCAGCAAATAGTTACACAATAGTTTTGGGCCAGAAGCCAAGTATTTGGTTATAAAAGCTGCTTCAAGTGGCATTTTACTAATCATGGAGGTCTGAATTGTGTTAAACAAATACAGGTAGCCTTCATCGAACAATTACTTCATCAGTTAAGGCTTCTGCCTTTACTGAGAGCTGAAAAGACCAGACCCAATACATGCAGGAATATAGCAGACACTGGTGTTTGCAGTTTTAGGCCACAAATTCCTGTTTAGGTGATCATAAATCGTAATTACCCACCTAGAACTGTTTTGGGATTTTTTGGTCACTCAGACTGCCTTACAGCAGTCTGGAATGTATTGGTGAGGGAATGGGCTGGAATGGGCTTATGAAGGGCTTGGAAGACAAGCCATATGAAGAAAGACTGAGGGAAATGGGCTTGTTTAGCCTGGAGAAGAGGAGACTCAGAGGTGACCTTATCACTCTCTACAACTTCCTGAAGTGGGGTTGTGGTCAACTGGGGCTTGGTCTCTTTCTCTGGGCAATAGCGGACAGAATGAGAGGACAGTCTCAAGCTGTGTCAAAGGAAATACAGGTTGGATATCAGAAAAAAGTTTTTTACAGAAAGAGTGATAAAGTACTGGAATGGCCTGCCTGGGGAGGTGGTAGAGTCACCATCCCTGGATGTGTTTAAAAAAAGACTGGATGTGGCACTTGGTGTCATGGTTTAGTTGAGGTGTTAGGGCGTGGGTTGGACTCGATGATCTTGAAGGTCTCTTCCAACCTGGAAAATTTTGTGATTCTGTGATTTTTTTTTTTTTTTATTGTTTCAGCTAGAGCCAAACTCTGCTATTTAATTCACACCAAGAGGCAAGTTTCTTTCAATATCTTTACTGGAAAGGTTATACACCACTGAAAACAGGATTGAATTTGATGTCAAGGTTGTAGATACTTATGTAGTTACTTATGATGTAGTTATTTATTATTAAATCAGTGAAGATTATTTGTTGCAGTGAAGCTATTGAATTTTTACAAAATGTGACAGATAACAAGACAACTACTCTGTTTAGGTTTATTCATCTATCATCCCATATATTTCTTACATTAACTCCCAGACAAAAGTCATGGATATGGATCTTGCAGTCTGTAGTTTTAGATGTGTTCACTATTTTGTCAGATTATCATATATTTTCTTTGCCTTTAAATATATTGTTCTCTGCTGCAATTTAAAATGGGATTAATTTTTCCATGGAAGAGTTGAGGACAGCTGCTAAATACTGCAATGAGAGATTTCTATATAAAAAGCAGGAAATTTATTCTCGTGTAACAAAATCCTTTATGACAGGATTAAAGAAAATAAAATCTTGTTTCTTGTGATCCATATTCAATCAAACGAGCAATTCAATCAGACTTAAGTATTACTATTACCCAAGGTCTTTTATTTATAAGGGTCTTTATTATGTAAATATGAACTATTAACCAGTGCAGAAGCATTCTATGAAGGATTAGGTCAGACTTTGAAGGCAACTCACAAAGAGGCTGCATCTTTCCAGGTAAGCGATCACAGAAGGTCTAAACTGTTCTTTGAGCTCTCAGTATGAACCAAACAGGGTGGAAGAAAGCAATTACAATTTCTGGACTGATTTCAAGAGTAATGGAGTAATGGGTTTATTGACGGTTCCCTCAAAGGCAGGACAGAACTCTGCCAAAATTCTGCATCCCATCCAAGCACAGTCAGCACTAAGGCAGATGATTTGGGAAGCTGTTCAAGCTCAGGTGTGTGCTACAGTGTCACAGCCATGCCACGCCCCTGTCATGCAGTCAGCAGTCAGAACTCACTCGTGTCTGCCCAACTATAACTAGAAATATCTTGTGCTTGGTTCCAGAAGACCATTTCAACAAATCCACTGCTGACACTGCCTGTCAGCATTGCACACATGCTGGAAGACATGCTGGGATTAAAACAAATTATTAGTCATTTTTTATACCAATAATAGAATTACAAACTTTGATCCAAACTGGGCTTGGTCAGGACTTCAAATCCTACCCCATCATTAAACATGGGTTTTGGTTTTCTTTTTTTTCTGTAGAGAAATAAAAGTAGTCTTTCCTCCTATTTGCTCATCCATCTGCTTTGAGTAATTTAAATGGAAAACCGACTTTCCAAAAGTGCTTTATTTTCTACTTAGAAAATCAACGTCTAGAAGAAAGATGTGGTAAGATTGGAGGTTCTCAACTTTAAAGTTTTCTCACTCAGAAAAGGCGGACTTCAATATTTCACATCCCAGCATCCAATTTGTCAACTCTTTCTGTAAAGAAAAGAAACCCAAAACAATAAAAATTTGACTTTTTATTTTAATGTTTTCCAAAATAAAGTATTTAATATTTCAATTCAGAGACATGGTTAATTTTGAGGTATCTTGCAATCATTAATTGTAGTAATAATATTTTTGAAGAACAGCATTGTACAATTTGAAACATTCTGTTTAGTCCGAATTTTACTTCTGCCTTGTGTCTGTGGTTTTTAGTACTGTATTGTAAATAGCCACCAAACAAATCAACATATTATCTGCAGCCCTTGTGAATAGAATTATCTCCACAAATGACAGCTTCCTAGGATCTCAGTATGACACCTCAGTTAGCTGTGCAAGTCAGCTTCTTGAGAGACCTCCTAGGTGCAAAACATCATGGCAGTGGACAGAGTGCTGTAAAACTCCCGCTCTGTAGATCAAAGAAAGTTATTATTTCCTTTGATTCAGCACTCATGAGGCTCCAGCTGGAACTGTGTGTCCAGTTTGGGTCCACAAATTAAAAAAAATAATCAGTATACAGAAGAAACCTTAGAGGAGAACCTCCAGGATGTGTAGAGGTCCAGAGCACAGGACGCATGAGGAAAGGCTGAGAGAGACGGGTTTGCTTAACCTGGAGAAGAGAAGGTTATAAAGGAATCTATTTGTTCTCCAAATATCAGGCAGATGTAGAGGATACAGATCTAGACATTTTTGGCAGGCAGACATTGAAAGAAATGCAAGCAGTGGACACTAAGTTGCAAAAATTCAGATTCTGGGTTGATATAAAAGGAAAAAAAAATCACAACTATGCCAATTAAACACAGGAACAGATTGGTTGATGTGGAATCTCCATCCTTGGAGATAGTCAAAATTTGAGAAGTCTTGTATTTTGAGCAACCTGACCTAATTTGGACCCTAGCCCTGTTTGAGCTGGGATTCAGAATTCCAGGTATTTCCAACTTGAATTATTCTACATTATTACAGGTCAAGAGATGTATTTTATTTTCAGAAAATTACCCTTTAAGGAATTACAGTTGGTTTCTTCATGTTTCATCTTCAAAATTATGATTTAAACACAGAGTATTGATAATTTCTTTGTGAAGCTGATTGAGCATGAGGATTTGTGGGAGATTATGGGAAAGTGTCCCAAAAAAATTTGCATCTTATAAAGTCTTCTCTGAGACATGGGAGAATGGAAAAACCTTGACAAAAGGTTGAATCGCTGATAATAGGAAATTATTCTACATGGCTGGGATACGTTACCTGGCAGGTTTGCTAGAGTGAAGACTGAGAAGGAGTACAAAATCCATTCAGAGTTTGAAATATTTCTGAATTTCAAGAAGATTGGATGGAGCTGGGAACCAGTTTCTTATTCTAGAATTAGTGTCTTGACTATTCTTAAAATGACGCAGATGAAAAATTGCTATGATAGCTTATGGAAGACAGTGAGAAGAGAAAGCACCTTAAAATCCGAAGACAAGAAGAAGGAATGAATGGCAAAATAATGACGATCAACAAATAACTTGAGAATGTCATCCCTCAGGGAATTTTAGAATGTTTGCCTTCAAGATGACTTTTATGGGTTTGATTTTCTCGAAGTACAGATACTGTCTAAGGAGTACCTGGAATAGACAAAGTTTAAATATAGCACGAAAAAATTAAGTGATTATATTATGTTATTAATATTCAAGTGTTCAGGAAGGAAAACCATCTTCTTTTGGGAAGGAAGAAAAATATTATACACACGAATAATAAGAGGCAATAAAATTTCTTGAGAGATTGCAGCACCGTCAGCTGGGGCACTTTGAGCCTGGGATGATTTTTCCTCTTCTCTCTCAAGAAACTCCTAAGACAAGGAACCTAAAAAAAGGAAGAAACAAGGTTTTAATGGAAGAGGTGAATGTAGAAACCACTCGTGGATTAAGAGAGAGGGAGCTAATTTAACTGATTTTAGAACTCTGTACAAAATCAAAATAATGTTTTGGATTTTAAGACACAAAGAGATCAAGTCAGCAAAAGTTACTACACTAGAAAAGATTAAGAATTTGAGTGTAATAAGACTTTGTCAGACATTTCTTTCCAGGGAAGAGGAAAGACTGATAAAAGAGTTACAGGGAATGGGAAGAATTAATATCACTACAGAATGATAAGGTAACCTTTAAAGAATATGATTCCAGTAAGTAATTTAAAAATAATTTTAATGGTAGTAGATTTAGGTAACATTTGACAGGTGATTAATATAATGAATAGTTTACCTGATGAAAACAGAATGTAAAAAATCTTAGTTTGTTTTGTCTCATAAAAACCTTTAAATTACAAAACTTTTTGTAATAAAGATATCTGGATCATAAATATGAAAGGCAAAAAATTGTTTCATTTCAAAGATGTTATTGGTATAGGATAAGATGATGGATGAGCATAAAATGTTTATGAAAAAACTTTGAGCAGAAATTTGATGTTTTCTAGTTATCCACATTATAATTTTTAAGATCAGTCTCCTATAGAAGATAGGCAGACATGAGGAACATAAATTGTTTCAAGATGAACCCTGAAACCTTGGATAAATAAAAGATTCTATGACTGATTAAAGTTACATTATAACTAGAAAAAATGAAAGATTCCATGACTGACTAAAGTGACATTATAACTAGAAATAAAAAAAAAATAAAAAAAAGAATTTTTTTTTAAATATATCCCCAAGGAACACCGTAAAGGTAACTTGGTCACCATTTTCTGAGCCTTGTTTTCACACTGCATTTGTTCTATGTTAAACCTGTGCTTTGATGTTGCTTCTGATCCTGGCTGGGGATAGGAAGAACTTTTTTTTAAACTCTTTGTGTCACAACTTGAATGTGCTAAGAAGTGGGAGAATGTTTTCCTTTGGAGACAGACCTGAAATGAATCTGAAGCATTGGGAAGAATATCCTGGTGTACCCAGAGACACTGCAAAGTCTCTAAAGTTGCACTAATGCAGCTCGGCTTTGCAGTTGCCAGGCTTGGAGTCAGGAGTGATGGAACCTTCTCCCAAGTCCCACTGTCTAAGGTGGTTGAGGATTGCCTGCAGTTTTCCGTGGCACAGGACACTGTTCATTCTTCAGGGTTGCTTGAACATATTCACCTCTGAAATTCCATTCCGTTACTCTTGACAATGGCCTTTGTCTTGATAGAGTTTTTTGCACCTGGCACTTTGGAGTTCTGTGGCAAGCTAGGGAATATTTTGCAGCTTGCAACAGGCAGCTTTAACAGTATTGATTCATAAAGTTAGAATAACACTCTTCAAGCCTAATTGGAGACACTTCTATGAGCTATCAGCCCTTAAGGGCTGTTTGCTCTGGATTTCCCCTACAGACACTGAAGCGAGATGGACATTACCAGGGGAGTTTCAACCCATGAGAGTAAGCAATTTTTTCTTTCTGAGTAAGCCTGCTTCTCTCCTTGAATTATGAAAAACACAGAAACACAAGACACAGAGGTAGGAAAAAAAGAATTTTCAGGAAACACTTAAGTTTGCACTTATAAAACATGCACATTGAGAAATTAGAACTACTCTACCTGCTGTATGATACTTTACACTTGTGGAGGGCTGAATGATATGATATTTATATTTATCTGTCCTATATTTGGTAGGGAAATAGTCATGATTACTTTAAGTTAATGATGAGTGAAGATATTCTTGCAAAGAAAGCAGATATCCAAGTCACCCTTTTAAAAAATGCTGGAGAAAAAAACGAATCAAAGAAGACATGCAAATTTGAGTTATGTCTGAAATCATCAAATTAACTCAATTAATATTAAAACGATGGCTATAAAATTACAAAACACATTCTTAAAAGAAAAAATAATTTCTTACCAAAAACCCATCTACAAAATTATTCTCCTTAATGAAGCATATTAGTGAAATAATCCACCTCTTGTAATATTTAAATACTGGGGAATACCACATAAAGTGCTCAGTATATAAATTACGTGCAGATATCTGTACATACTATGATGTCTCAAACAGAGTCCTTGCCAAAGCTGAAAATAAAAGCAGAGATGAAGCCAATGACTTTACAGCTGACACTGAAGATGTGTCTGTATCCAAAGGCAAAGTCATTATGGACTGGATTTGAAAGTGTAGGCACATACATTTGCGTGCATGCATATAAGCATGCCTAATATGGCCACAAATATGTCACATATGCAGGGAAATCACATTTCTGAAAACATACATTGCTAGTTATCCAGAAAAATGCCTGCTACCCTCAGGGACCACGACTGAGCTTCACCAAAGTTGTTCCAGAGTTAGTTGGGAAGACAGAGCAGTATGTGAGACCCATAAGGAAGAGGATGCTCTTGGAAAATTGTGTTCTCTTGCAGGCCCTGGTAGTAAAAGCAGCTGTTCAGATAGTTAGTTTTCTGCTTTCTTCTCTGCTTCCATTGCCTGGTTTTGCTACTGTGTTCCTAAGTAACAGTCTTATCAGCCCTTCACTGCAGAAAAGCTCTCATTTTTCTGTCTTTCTTCTTGTTAGCAAAGTAACTATCCATTACTAAACATGGATGTAGCATGGACAAAGAAATTCATAAAGTATATGGTGTCACTCTCCTCATCTGAGCCACTTTCTTCAGTCATCTCTTATTATAGGTAAAAAGACTCTGCAGGCAAGATATACTCAGCTTAAAGGTGTACAGCAGCTCTTCATTGGCTGACAAACATAATAGGAGGAGGACTGAGCCTCTCAAATTGGCCATTTATGTGTGTATTAGCAAGGCATATTCCAGTATACATGTTTTAACTTCAAAAGCCAATTCTGTATGCTTATTGTGTAAAAGGGAAAGCAAACAACTTTGAACACTGGAAAGCACTTTTGGGGTTGGTTTGGGGGTGGGTTTTTTTTGTTTTTTTGGGGTTTGTTTTTCCAAAATTCACCTTTTAATGCAGTTGCTATGCTACAAAGGATAGTCTTTGAGAGAAACGCCTTTCAAGCAGCCCATATTTGCAATGATATGACAGCGTCTTTGTAGCTAACTGATCTCCACTGTTATTTTTCCTAGTAAAGAATGGCAAGACATTCAGGAACCTGATTGGTTGGCATGGATTTTGTTTGCTATATTAAAATACAACAAGGGCTGTCAAGACCTATTGCTTCAAACAAAGAGCTGTGTACAGCATAGTTCCCCATAGCAGCCTGCATATGGAACCCTTTAAACATTCTTAAGAGACCCATTGGGGTTTCTAATTATTGTGAAACATCTCCTGGCAGAACCATTCCTACCCTTCCAAGAATGCGTTGTAAAAATAATTAGATGATGAGATTTAGATCGAAACCGCTAACTAGTGATTTAAGAGTTTTGCTCGTACCGTATAGAAATCTAAGGAAATGAAATGCTAAAAATCTTTTCACATGAAAGGAAAACAATCCTTTGTGGTTCACATTTTGAGGGGAATACAGAGAACTGACTTCTCTTTTTCTCCATTCCTTCCCCCTCCTCAACTTTAATACTTTGTTTCCTGTGGTTACATGAGGGGGTGGAGATGTTTCTTCATTTTCTAAACATTAAACCACTTGAGAATCTTTCCCCATTTCTGTGGAGCCTGCTATTAGAGAAAAACTTGAGGAGCTTGCTTTAATCAAGCTTAAAAGCTACGAAGAATAGAATCACATTTTATGGCTTTAGAGGCTAAACCAACATGTAGTCAATTAGGTGACATCACTTCTCCAAAAAAAAGCAGAACATCTTTGTTTAATCAAAACAAACAAACAAGATTAGAAGTTAAGTGCTGTGATTTAGGAAAGATTCACATTTTAAATTAAATCCTGGAGCACTTCAGACGTGGCACTGATAAATATTAATCACATGAAATCTGGTGACCAGCTTAACAATTGTGTTAGCTTAACTGTGAAGATGTGTATTTCTACATTTTGCCAAGGAAAATTAATTCATGATGTATGCAGGTGTCAGGGATATATTTGGTTCTTTTCCTTGTTTGTTATTTTCTTAATTAAGTCTTCAAATTTAGCTTTTCAACACCTAGATCCATAAAATTATTTTAAACAGAGCTGAGGGACATATTTATATAGTCTTATTTTCTATTAATTCTTTGCCATGATGTAGGAAGGGCCACATCCTGCTAAGTGTTACAGAAAGTGCAGTGCCTCCCTAAAGATATAAAAATACTGACAATGCAAAAATAAGAGCGTTACCATACTGCCATCAGTCCTGTCATTAGGTTCACAATTTACATGCTAACACTGAGCCATTTCTCTGCGTGTATTCCTATCCAGGCTCTATCTGAAATATTTTCCTTCACGGCTAACCTCTCCCACCAAGCCCCATGGCTACTCCTCAAGGAAGCTCTCAGTACAATATTGTTTGTTGAATACTGCTGTGACCTTCTTTCATGACCTTGACAAATGCAACCCTGACAAAGGGCTTCTTTCCAAGGGCCATCCTCCTATCCACACTGCTGTCCTGCTGCAGCCCTCCCCTCCTTCGTATCACAGGACAGCCATGGGTGAACCTTCACCAACAAGGCAGCTCCCAGACATTTTGCGTGTTTGATCCTCTTGATGGCTTTTTTAGCACCTTTGTTCTCTCAAGTGCCATGTCTTACTTTTTGAAGATCCCTATAGGCATCAAATTACTAGTGTTTTTGTCCCCTCTTTATGACATTTTTCTTGTATGATGAATGCAGACATGTTAAGACCACTGGTTGTCACTCATTTCTTATTGTCCTTCCCAGTTCCTTGGCTGTTGACTCTCAGCTTTTTCCAGTGGGAATTACTCTCTGTTCTCTTTTATAGCACCTGGCACAAAGGGCTCTGGCTCCTAGATATACAGCCGTACAAATAATCATAAATGAAAATAAATGAGTTGAGAAATTGCCTACAGTCACACAGCTGATGTAAGATTAGAAATTTTGGGAGAGCTGGTTGGAAAACTTGAGCCTTACTCATGTTTTTCTAATTGAAAAGTCATATTTGGGATGAAAATTTAAGCTGTAGCTGTAAAACTCAGGGACCCATCTTGCAAGGACAAGTTTCTATTATTTTCTTATAACCAGTAATGCAGGCTAGTCCTACAGAGCTGATTTTAGGCTCATGGCAAAACTGCACAGCAAAAATTTTTGTTTCCTTTCTTTCTTCTGCATTTTAGTTTTTCTGCTTCACCAGTGTTGTACCCCCTCATCTTCCAGAGGTAAAAAGTTCTTATTCACAGCTCTGTCTCATGCACAAACGAAGCTTGCTCACAAAAGGCATCTTTTTTGACCTACAGGTCACTCTCACACATCAGTGGTTAACTGTTGGCAATAGCTGGGCCTTTGGGGATTGAAAGATAATCACTTTTGTTTTTAATACTGGGATTTTTTTATTTAAACTCTGTTAGCTTGTTACTGCATGAGATTAAACAGAAGTAAGTCTGACAATGTTATGAGAAGCAGAGGGCTCAATGACATACCTTAAACCCAACAAACTGTACTATTCACTGATGTGATGGAATTTACTGTGCAAAGGCTGAAGTTTAGTCCAGAAGTTACTGTTTGCAGTTTTGCCAGCAGCACTATTTATAGTTTCAATCAATTTGAAATGCCTCAGAGTTGGACAATGCTGCTGTGCATGTGTGCAGGTGGAGAACACATTTTTATCCCTCCAAAGCCTCTGCAGCCTCCATTCCACAAATTTGTCAGAGCCAGGCCCTCTGAATAAACTTAACTAATATGTTTAAAGCCTGTTCATTCCCCGTAATCAAGAGAAACTTAACTGCTTCATGGATTAGGGAGAGAGCTTTGAAACAACTTCCTGGCTGTTTGACAGATCTCATCTCCTTAGCTGATAAGAACAAATATACGGTCTTCATTTAAGGACAGAAAAAAAAAATTCAATTTAAAATATAGCAAATTCCTTAATGAGGTTTTATGACAACTTCTCATCTGAAGTCTGAAAAGTTTATGCACAATGAAATTACAAAGAATTCAGCAGATTGTGTATCAAACATGCCTTAAACTAAAAAGTAGAAGACTATTTGTAGGTACTTGCTAAAGTGACAGCAAGAAGGTATCCACTTCATCCAACCCGGGCTGTCTACAGATGCAGCTACCCCAGGTAAGACGATTGGTCCAGATTGCTTAAGAACAAAGGAAGGAAACTAAGGATTTTGAGGCATGATTCATATGAGTCATGTAAGAAAGCCATGAGAAGATGATGTGAATAACAGTGCAGAAGAGACTATGTTTTTCATTCATTGCAAAGGAAATGTAACAAGCAGCTCACATAAAGATATCAAGATTTAACCTTAAAAACCTCTTTCTCTGAACACCTCAGGCATGGGTTTGTTAGGCCACAGCCTCACTCTATAAATCATTTTGTCCAGATGAGGTTTGGAGAGGAGGCTGCTCAGATTTTTAAATATATATATTCATCTGTCTTTTACTAGGAAAGTCTTTCTATTGTTTTGATACAATTTTCCACAATACATATGCTTACAAATTTTGAGAATTTGAAATAGTTCCTTGAAAATTTTTATGGCAAAACTAAGCACATCAGCATTGTCAATGTCTGTTAGTCTCACAGGCCTATGTAAACTTTCAGCAACCCTGGCCTGAATTTATAAGTTCAGAATGAAGTATGGTGTGCAGAGATGTTTGATGAATTAGATGGCCAATTGCTCACATTTATCCTCAAAGAGAGAACATAATGTGATGGAATTGAAATTCAGTTGAGGAAAGCTAGGTTAAATGTTAGGGAAAACAAGATAAACCTGAGGGAAGTGGTACACGCTGCCAACAGGGGTCATGGAATCACCATCACTTCAGTATTCAAGACTGGGCCACCCATCTCTTTGGGAATGGCTCAGGAGTAAAGCCATCAATCCTGCTGGGATGCAGGGAAATGGACTTCGTGACCTACCAGCAGTATCTTCCAGGCTAAATGAGCGCATTATTCATAGGGCTAATAAAAAGACAAAAGGGAAGATTTCTGGGGGGGAAAAACAAACAACAAAACAGCACTTAAAATGTTTTTCTTTTTCTTTTTCTTTTCCAGACTTACTTTAAATACTAGATTAAATAAAAAATCAAAAGCATTACATCTAATCTTCTCTCTTTGAAATTGTTTCTAAAGCAACAGATTTGAGAGAGAGCTTAGCATAGATTTAGATCCAAGTTTTACACCAGATCTTTCCCATAGAGAGGTGTAAATCAAATCTTGATAACAACCTCTAATCTTGATTTATGCAATTTTCTTTTCTTTTGTCTCAGATCTGTGAAGTGTAAGGAGTATAATTTGCACTCCTTCCTCCTATCCAAAAATGTGGATTTATTGTCTTCTGCTTCCATCAAAATTGTTCTGTGGCAAAATTCTTAAGTGAAATAGAAAAATTACATGCCTAAATTACATGCTCAGTTCTCCAGCAGAGCAGTCACAGTGGTAGTATAAAACATTCCCTCATCTTTACACACTACAAAAGATGAATTCAAAGGACAGATTCTTAATTCTTTTCAGACTCCAAAGTCCAGTGTTTACCTGTGAGTGTCAGGACTAAGCAGCGTTAGCAAAGTATGTGCAATTTTATTAGGCAAACAGAACACTCCTTTTGCCTGTAAATTTTACTGAAATGAGATAAAAATAATCCAGTCAGTAGGTGGACTCTACTGTTCTGTGTTGTCTGAATTTCACAATAGATACATACTTTAGTAATCAAAGATGAGGTCAGTGTAATTCTGGTTCCTGAGACTATCCTCTTGATGAAAGTGAGATATATTATTAATTATGTAAAAATAGATCTTTGACTGCTTTGTTATATAATTCTAAATGTACGGTGAGAGGAATTATATGCCTTTATGCTTTCAGTCTCGTTGCATGAATATAAGATGCACTGGTGTCAGCATAGCACTCCTGTTTATTTTCAGAACCCTAGGAACAGTTTCATTTCCTGGAAATAATTTCTACAAAGCTGACACAGATAGTGTAGATCAAATGTATTGGTAATCAAAATTTTAATTTTATCTGTCATAATGTTCTTTTTTACTCAGTTCCCAAAACTTCAAGCTGTCATTATTTCAATACAACTTTAAATGTCTACCTAAAGAATAGAATAAAAAACCCTGCAGTTGTTGCATTTAAGCCTTTTTAAAACTTGCTTTCCAGTAAAAAAGTTATACGATTTTCTAAACCTTTTTAACTTCAGCAGCAATATTTCAAACTAACAGCTTATTCAATTAAAAAGGAACATTTAAAAACAGACAATATTTTTAAAGTATCTTAGCAACAGGTGATTGAATCCTTGCCTGGAACTATGAGACAGATTTTGCCAAATGGGCTACATTCTAATGATATCTTTCATATAGCAAATGGAATAAATCTAATATTGTTTTGGACAAGTTACATAAATTACATCATAATACAAAATTCTTCATGTGTTTTCAACAACAATAGATGATGGACCCATGAAAGAAGTGAGAAAAGAATATATGATTTTGTCCTCTCCAGCTGTGGTGGTTAAAAGCAGGTAACAAGTTCAGATACTTGGCCCCAATAAATACTTAATTACTTCTCTCACCTTTTACACTTGCAGACAGCACACAAACTTGCACAGTTCCTGAGGTTGTTTCAAAGTTTAAGAGAATCTTTAAGGAAAGATCTCTGAGGATTGTTGATAAGGTTCTTTCCCTCTCTGAGGGATTGTTGAGTGAGGACATGACACTAAACTTCTGCAAAATCAGCATAGAATGTACATAGTCTATTTTTTTTTTCAGTTGCAGCTTGCTGCATGTCTATGCCAGAAAAATTATTCCTCCCAAGATATCAGTCCAATACCAATGAATAGAAACTAATTGGTTATGATCAGAACAGTGAGAGTGGGGTTGAGCAGTGGACTCAACTCACATTGCAGTAACAATAAAAACACCTCCCCTTGGTGTAACAAACTAAAGGCTTTTACCACAGTGGGCTCAGAGTGCAAACACATCTGTAGGCAGAAGGTATTTTGTTTCCCACCCCAATATTTTCCCCGTCCTAATCACAAGCCTCTTTTCTCTTTCCTGAGATCCATGCATGCCTTTGTTTCCTTTCCAAGGGAAATCTTAGAGACAAGCCCACAGCATGGGTTGTGACCAGAACGCCCTACCTGAGAAAAACATGTGCTACTGCAGATGTGAACATGTGACATCTCCACCCTTTGGCCACTCACAATCAGTTGTCCCTTGAGAGCAGAATAACTCCTTAACCAAGAACACCCTCCACTCCTGGACTCCCTCACTGAAAAAAATTTTTAGAAAAGAAATGAGGGTTAGCACAGCACAGCACAACAGAGAAGGGGAGGGGAGGGGAGGGGACGGGAGGGGAGGGGTGGGGAGGGGAGGGGAGGGGAGGGGTGGGGAGGGGAGGAATGACATTGTCCACTTCCCCTTTAAACATGAATGGGTCTGAGCACTCTCTCAGTAAAGAAATGCTTCTTAATGTTCAGAATTAGTCTTCCCAGATGCAACTTTGAACCATTTCCTCTTGTTCCATCCCTAGATACCAGGGAGAAACTCAGCATCTCTCTTTCCACTTCCCCTCCTCAGGAAGCTGTAGAAAGCAATAGGGTTGCACCTCAGGCCTCCTTTACTCTAGTCAAACATTTGGTCCTGAGCTACTCCTCACAGGACATTCCTTCCTATCCTTTCCCCATCTTTGCTGCTGTCATTGTGACACAACATATTAGAGTTTTTAATCTTGTCTAAGGAAATTTCTTCAAGCCTAAAACAGTGATAGTATGCAACTGTCCATTCTGACACTCATTTTTCTTCTGCCCACGATGCCTCATGCATCCACCATTGGCAGAGTCATGAATACATCCAGTAATCTTCCAGAAAAGCAGCAGATGTTGTTATCCCTATGTCTGTGCTGTTAGCTGTGAAATAGGTGTTCTTCACCCACAGGTCAGAGGAACTGAACTTTTTTGCCCTCCAATGTCCATCCACATCTCAGTGTTTCACCATCACCCACAAAGAGAAGACACTCACTGAAGGAATTGCATAAGACTTGAAATCAACTAAAAAAAAAAAAAAAAAAAAGAAAAAAGAAATGGTACAGATCTTTAGTGATTTAAATATTTCTTTTAATTATGAGCAGTATGGTTTAATAAAGAGAATATTGGATTGCAAGCTAAAACCCACTGGATTCTACTTTACCTCTAGTTTGCAAAGGGATGTTGTCAAGTCACTTCTTTTCTTTGCACCTGTTTCCCCATGTCTCTCATCTCCATAAAACTTAAATATCATTATATTACAATCTTTCATTAAGTAATCTTTTTTATAAAATTTCAGTTGTAAAATAATTTATGAAAAATGTTCAAGAGTATTGTATTTTTGGCTTTTTTTCCCTTTTTTTCTTCTTTTTTTTTTTTTTTTAATTGAACAGGGATCAGTTTTAACTTGGAAAGGAAAATTAAGGATATGTATGTATTTATCTGGTTCATAATTTCTCAGGAGGTTCTAATATGAATGCATGTGGAATGTTACATATTCGTTATGCTGCTTAAAACAATATAAATGCTAGTTAAAGCGAGTGAATATTTGGAACAATAAGGTAATTCTATACACTTTAAAACTAAACCAATATTATATATTCTTTTACTGCCAGATTCCTGTCATCCTTTAATTCAGCTTTTAGTCATATGATATCTCTAATGGATATTTTCAGACTTTTAATGTTGCAAACAAGTTATAAACAATATTCATACCAGCTGTATCATCGGGAGGTAAATGAATCAAGTATTTCAGTGCAATAAAAAGAAATAAAAAATGAGATATAGTTGAAACAACATAAAGACAAAGTCATACCTTCCCTTCTTTCCACATCTTCATCACAATTCAAAAAGTTTCATCATTTTGGAGGTGAGTAAGAAGATTTCCATGGACAGATAGTTTGCAACAAATCAAGTATTTCCCACTTCACATACATGAAGAACACTGTCCAGCTGAGTGGTGAGTTATTTTCCTTTGCCACTGACAGTGGCACTGAATGCCTCCAAATGTACAGCAAGATGTGTTAATGTGTCAAGTCAAGCTTCCTTGGAGCACCTCACTGGGCTCATAAACACAAGCTACTGCACATGACAAGAGGGAGAATCTGAAGGGAATGAAGCAGCATCAGTAGAAGAGACCAAACTAGTTCTGATGGTGGTGTTGAGGGCAAAAAGATCTGAAATGGAGACATGTAGGCAATCATAAAAATATCTTTTCCATTCCATAAGTCCCCAAGAACTTCCCAAGATGTTGCCAGAAGGAACTTTACAGATGGTATGCACCCAATAAAGCCAGAAATGAGTTGTGATGGGTTTAAAAAAGATCAAAGAAGCTGTGTTCAGGTCTCCTCACAGTCTGTGTTTGCTCATTTCAGGAAGAAAATTGTGATCATTTTTTGCAGGGAAATAGAAGAAACATCTTATCTTATTAGTCAGAATGTCTGTGCCATTAGAAAAAAAAAATAGAGCTCAATTGCCAAGACATCCTGTGAAGACTTCAGGGAAATTTAAGTGAATCTAGAAATTATCAGTTTGAGCTTATATTTAAAATGGTCAGGAACATGATGAGTAACCCCTCCATAATAGCATACTGCTTTAACTTTTTTATGAATTAGCTAAACTGATATGTCTGATTGCTTCAGTCCAGAAGCACTTCATCTTTGCCCCAAATATAAGCTGAAAAGAGTTTGTTGGGGGTTTTTTTAACAGGTTTTCAGTTTTGCTCCTGTTCTGGATGACTTGAGTAGGAGATGCACTGGTGCTTGTCCTAGAGCTCCGCTTAAAACAGCTCATAGATTCCTCCATGACTGTGGCTCAAGAAATACTCACTTAGGAGAGAAATGTCAGAGCAAAAACAATGTCTGTCTGGTACCCAAGGTGGAGATCCCTGGTTGGATCAAATTATTTCCAGATGAGATGGACACACCTCCAGTATTTCTCTTCTCTCCTCTGTAGATTGAAGGCTAGGGTAACAAATATTTTATTTTCCCCAGGATGTAAATTTTATTGTTTGTTGTTTTGACTTCCTATAATCTTCTTATAAAATATTATAGAATTTCAACTAAAATGTCCCAGGTTTTCATGTAGCAAAAATGACTTTGTCAGATCTTAAAAATTTCTTGGGAAGTCACAAAATTTTGGTTAGGACTGGAGCTAGTCTCTTCATTACACAAAAAAATTTAGGGCTGCTGGTCTTCTTGGAGAAACCCTCATCCATTTTGCTCTCTGTCCCAGATGGTTCTGCTTCCTTTAGCTAAACAGCTTATTAGGGGTACTCATCAAGTGAGACAAAACTCTCATCAATCTGACAGCAATCTCACACCAATGAGAGAACATAAAAACCCACTAACTCTGGACAGCTTACTTATTCCTGGTTTCCTTCTTTTGATTAAAAAAAAAAAAAAAAAAAAAAAAAAAAAAAAAAAAAAAAAAAAAAAA
>VZUI01085127.1:0-34318 GCA_013401135.1 Cettia cetti
CCCCACCCCTTCCTTTCCTGCCTTGGACAAGCACCCATAAGCACCCAGCAATTAGTTCCCTTGGCAACCCAATGGGGAAAAATTCCACAAACAAAAAAAAAAAAAACCAAATTCAACCCCCAACATATGTACTGCCCCAAAGGGTTATAGCAAAAGGCTTTTGTAACAGAGAGGGTGAAGCAGGGTTGCACATTTTAAAATGAAAAGGGAAGGCCTCTTAGAGAAGTAGGTGGAATTTTGTTCTTCAAGCCCTCTGTTATACAGTTACCTGTCTAAAACAGTAGAACCTGTCACAAGATTTCTTAAAAGGTAAATTTGTTTATCATAATAGCCTTGTGTTCTCTAGCCACAGAATTCACTTTCTGTCGTACTTCCATACATTTTGGTACCAGATTTTCTTAATGTAGTTGTATTTCTATTACTTATTAATTGTATATTTGCAAGCGAGCAAAGTAGAAATCAATTTAATCTGGTCTAATCCCACAGAAAGCCTAAAAGTAAATTGGAGAACTGAAAACTGACCCTCTTCTCTCAGTGGGAAAGATTGTGAACTTTGTAATTGTTTGTCTTGAATTCAGTGCTATGATAAACACCAACAGGTTATACACCAATAAGTATGCTAATCTGTAAGTAACAGTAGATGTCTTTGCAGATGGGATGGAGGTGGCCCTGAGACACAAAATAAAATTAATTTGGCAGTGGAATTTAAAGGCTGAAGTAAACACATTTGTCTCCAATAACGTTAGTGAGTATAAATGCCCCAGCATTTTCTTTTTTAAAGTAACTGGAGTTTTTACATGGCATCAATCCCTTCAGTGCTTGAATAGGAATGTAAATGCCTGTGCTAGCCAGGTCTGAGTGCCTGGGATGGCTATAGGAACTGGGTTAACTTGGATGCAGTAAAAACTCCCCAGTGCACTCTTCCAGCATCCAACAATATTTGGCTCAAGATCTTCATAATCTGAAAATAGTATCTTTGTATTTATTAAATCATGATAGATATTTATTCTGGTATTTAGTCCAATTAATTGCCTTCTAAGTCTTTGTAAATACATAGCAGCTGCCACGTTCTGTGACAGTGACTTCAGTAGCTTAACTATGTAAGAAGAAAACTGCTGTTTCTTCTGCACCTGCAGCCCACTATTTTTCTTTGATTTCCCTGGTTCTACTAGAAAAGAGAGAAAAAATTTTTCCATGTTCATCTTCCTCAGGCCTATGAGCCTAATAATGTCATTACATCTTCTTTCTGACCTTTAACTTGCCTGTTACATGAGCTCGGGATGATGACAAATCTGTACTACCTGTGCTGGATTCTCCTCTTCAGTGGGTGTGGGCCTGATATTTCTGAGACTGTAAGGTTTTCAGCCTGTCAGTGGCTGAATTTCTTTTGGGAAGATTTCTTGGAAGAGTTTTCTTTCAAGGACAATTTATGTAAATAACCATTTTCTTCTCATAACATTTCTAAGTTCTCATAACAACCTCTCTTCCAGGTGTTGTTTCTGTTACTTAACCAATGGAGAGAGGTGTCCATTCTATGGACCAATAATGTGCCTTTTTAGTGCAGCATGTTATAAAAAGGCTGAATGAATTTTAAATAAAGCCTTCTGATTTTTCTTCTACCTTGAACTGGAGTCAAGCTCTTTATTTCGTGTCCAACAGCGACAAGTGCGTATTGTTGCACTGTGCCTCTGCATGATGGAAGAATCAGTGCTAACAGGGAATCTTCTATATAATGATGCTTATTCCTAGTTTAAAATGTATCACCTATATATGAGGACCGAACTCCTCTCAAGTAGAGAGTACAAAGCATGCCGAGTTGTGCAATGATATTTTGTTAATCGGTGCTTGGAAGTGATATGTGAGACCATTTTCCTTGTGACTTAAAAATAAATCACTTAGATGGCAAGTTTAATCTTGAGATATTTTTATTGCATGATGTTGTTTAAATAATGCAAGTGGCTTAATGGGTGATGCATTTAATAAACTGAATTTCAAAGGAGGCTTGAAATCCTGTAGATTGGGTTTTATTTCAGTTAATAACAATACTAGTTCAGTTTCTGTGCTGCATCGTAATATGGAGATGAGAATTCTCTTTGATATTGCAGTGGATATTGAAAGATGATGGCAGTAATTTTTCTGCTGCTTCAGTGCATGCCAACTCTATTATTTACTAATTGTTTTAAGATACACCTCTGTGTATTTGAATTTGGGGTTGAGGGGCATGGGTGTCCACAAGTGATGCCTAGTGTGTACTCTGAAAGCAAGTATGACTCTTTAATTTACTAGTTCAGATAAGGGCTTTGATGTTGCTTTCTAAACTGCAGCATTTTACACTTGGTGTCCAGCTATTCCATCATCTGACTCAGAAAGCTTGTTAATCCTGATGACTTCCAATTT
Organism: Cettia cetti; assembly: GCA_013401135.1. NCBI lineage: Eukaryota > Metazoa > Chordata > Aves > Passeriformes > Sylviidae > Cettia > Cettia cetti. The sequence continues at coordinate 2,398 of VZUI01085127.1, forward strand.
ACTACACAATAAGTAGCAGGCTTAAGAAGCAAAGTCTGATGGAACAGGACTTGTTTATTCAACCCTCAGCTTCCACTAACAATGTATTTCATTGCCTTTAGACTGGCTCTGCTCTCCATAGCTCAGGGCTGGCAGGGGCTTACAGTGCTCTTCTTTCCCCTGCCTCCTTAATGGTCCGTGGCTGACTCACTAAATAGGCGTTCCAGCCATGAATTTATATGGCTGACAGCCAAGACAGATTGCCCTATAGATGACAGGGTTTTGATTGGATGCTGCTTCTCTTTGAGTTGCTTCACTTCAGACAAACTGGTCAGAAAATGCCAACAAATTAGAAAGTAGGAGCATAATTCTTTGTTATGCTGTTGCTAACAATAATAATGCAAAACATTGTACATCAGTTCCCATCTGGTGTAGTTTTCATTTTCTGTGCTTCTTGCGCTGGAGCAAACAACAAGGATAGAATATGTTACAGAACTGCATCATAGATAATTCTGATTCAGTTAACTTTGTGTTCATTTCTAAAATCTGGTTCATTAGCAGTGGCTTCCTGTCAGTTTGTCCCATTACTCAGGGTGGTGGAACACGGTGGATTCTATGCTTATCCCATGATAGAAAATGGGAAATCAAGAGATAAACTCCATGCAGATTAGGAAAGCATGTAAATAAGAACAGAAGAACTTTTTTATGGAAGCAATTTTTCAGATGTTTTTGTCAGTATTTATCTTAAAATATCCAATTGATTTGTCCTTGCAAAAAGATTATCCTTCAAAGTACAAAAAGGAAAAAATTGCATTTTTCCAGTTCTTGTAATTTGAATGATTTGATGAGCAAAAGTATTTGTTTGCTAATATTTTCTCCCACAGTGCCAAAGTCTTTTGTTTTTGTTAAAATTAATATACTTTGTTTTGTCCTTTGTGACTGAATAACAAGAAAAATTACTGTGAATTCAGCCTTCTGTCCCCCTTACTGTAGACCTTGAATTTCTGGGTGTCTTTTTAAAAACCCCAGGGAACAACTGGTTTAGTGTTGAGGTGATTGTGAGTTTGTCTTCCAGAAGTGCAAAGGAAAGCATGAGAGTCCAAACATACAATCTGTATAAAAGTTGAAGATATATTTTTCAGATTCCATGTCCTTAGTATTGTCCATGTTTCCATTGGAAAAAACAGCACATGCGTAGGAGCTCTCATCTATGTACTCTGTCCACGTGCTTCAGACATCCCAGACTAACCATGCCCAGGCACACAGGCCACATATTGTCTGCGTGGATTGGCTCTTGATTACAAGAGCAGTGAGTCCAGACTCTGATTCAGGAACTGTGGCCATTTGTAAGGAAAGCCAGCATATGGCTGCGATAGGTAAAGAGCTTTATTACCACAAAAGCAGGAGTCTGGTGTTCAAAGCAGTAACACTGGCAGAAGTGCTGCTCAGGGCAGTGAATTAAAACAAAATTACACTACTCCATTTTTCCGCTCTTCTGTCTCTATCATGTCCTTTTCTTCACATACCAAAATTAAAGGAAAATATTATATCCGTTACCAAAGAAATTTAAACTCTAGATGAGCAAACTAGAAGTAAATGTATAATTTCAGAACTGTCTTTTGCTGTCTTTGTTTCATGAAGAAGTAGAGCACAAGGTTCCTGTATCTTCTTAGGATACAAAGAGTTGTTTTTGTACTTTTGCATCCAAAATAGAGACACTGAAGTCAGCAGACTGGATTGTGATGCCTTCAACTGTCCCCACAACACCTTGCCTTTACCTTTCTTGAGTTGCTTCAGGCAGATTTCCTTGCATCCTTCCCTGTCTGAGGAAGAGTGCTGGAGGTTGGGATGAGAATATCTGTCTAAGATTACATGGGCAGTGAGAGATATACTGGATGAAATACTCAAAAATGTTTTCACAAGTGCTCTCTGCCTTCTCCTGTGTTAGTTACTTGGCTGTTCTGTAACTGTTCAGAATTTGTGAGGTGGGGAGGAACATGAGGGATGTGTGTCAGAGGCAAGAGCAAATGTGCAGAGGTAGCACCAAGAAGTCAATTTGAGCACATAAATTTGAGCAGTTTTAGCTTCTCTAAATGCAACTTTTCTAATGAGGAACCATTTGATTTTTGTAATCACTGTGTTTTTTCCAGATCTTCCCAACTCAGCAGTATTTAGAGTAGTCTTTGCATTCAAAGAAGAGATTTTATTCTGAAAAAATAGGCTGTAAATATATTTTCCATGTCCTCCTCCTTGAAGGATAGCTACAAGTCAGCTGAATAGAAGACATTTCAGTACCTAAAGGGAGCTTACAAGAGAGCTGGAGAGGGAATGTAGGACATGTAGTGTAAGACAAGGGTAAATGGCTTGAAACTGAAACAGAGTAGATTTAGACTAGATATTAGGGAGAAATTCTTTACTTTGCCTGTGGTGAGGCATTGGCATAGGTTGCCCAGAGAAGTCGTGGGTGCCTCATCCCCGGAAGTGTTTAAGGCCAGATTGGTTGGGTCTTTAAGCAAGCTGCCTAGTGAAAGGTGTCTTTGCCCATGTCAGGAGGGTTAAAACTGGATGATCTTTAAGGCCCCTTTCCTTCCACGTCATTCTATGATTCTATATTATATGTGTCGTGTGTTAGAGGACGAAGTAACTGCAAGGAAACAGGATGTTTCTTCTGCTTGTTGAACAGCCAGATTGCTGTTTCCTTCCCTCAACACCAGGTCTTCAAACACACTATACTCATCAGTTACCATCTTCCAAATCTTTGCACTTTGGTAGAAATAATATGTGACAAGGACATTTTGGTATAATTTACTGTGTGCAGTAAGCCTAGTGTTATTTAGCCTGGCCTGTGTTTTTATGGCAGAGCGTAAAAGAATTATTTGTGACCTCCCATCAATCCAGTGCTGCAATTACCTTCAAGATAGTGTGTGCTTCCTTCAAATGCATAAAAAATATGTTGCCCAAAAAGGATCTGAATCGCAGAATCTTTATTTGATAGTTGATGGAGAAGTGAGGGAGCAGGCTCATACACATGCTGCTAACATCCTGGCTATACAGAACACTTTTTTTGGTATACAACATACAGACGTGCAGCATGGCTGTTGGTTTGGAAATAGTGCATGTCTGCCGCCCTACACAGAGGCTGGAGAAAAGCCACTTGCTTGAGCACTTCCCATTTTACTGGATCCATACATCTATCACTTGGAAGTATGTGTATCTCTGAGACAAGGTACAGTGCTAGCTTTGGCTGAAGTAGGGTAAAATTTCTTCACAGTGGCTGGTATGGGACTGTGTTTTGGATTTATGCTGAACACAATGTTGGTAATAGAGAGATGTTTTTGTTATTTCTGAGCAGGCCTTACACACAGCCAAGGCCTTTTCTGCTTTTTGTAAACATGCTATGGCTCTCCAGTGACCAGCTATTACAGCTGTCAGTGATGTGAGGTGGCTTCCCCAGAGTGTGAGGTTTTACGCGTCATCACTTGTTAATGACTACAGGTCACTACTACACGGGCCAGGATGTGAAATACTGACCTAAAGATGACAAGCCTGATGTATCATTACCATGGCCATGAGCCACCCAGGGCTTCTTTTCAAACAATGTAAGGAAATTATCTGCAGTGTTATTATATGTATATATTAATGGAGATAATGAGATGCAATGAGTCTTGGTTTTTGCTCCCTGTTTTCAATAGTGCAATTCTGTTTGCCTTAGTATACAGTTATGGGAGACCAGTGATTAATGGGCAGAAAGAAAGGGTATGGCTAAAGCTTGCCTCCCTGAGAAGGCCAGAAGGTCTAGCCAGCCAGCCATTAAAAGCTCATTACTGCAGCAATAAAAGGATTGATCCCTTAGTATAGCTCCCTCAGAACTTTAACAATTAGCCCATGTGCAATTATATACTGGCAGTATAAAGAGGCTGCTGATAAATCATATTTTTTTAATTTCTAAAGGCAAGAGAGATGAGAGATATTAATACACAGCAGCATATGAAATTAATATAAATTGGAAACTAATAAAACAAGCTGCTTGCAGTGGTGCTGCCATTGCAAAATTTTGAATAACTTTACAGCAACAGACAATTAATTGCATCTGGGCAGGGATGAGATTCTTCCCATATCAGGTGATTTGGCTCAGAGCAAACATGCATATTAAGCAGACTACAGACTTCAACAGAACTGGCTGGCAAAAATGGAGTTAGAGCACCTTGAAGCAGTGGCCTGAGGAACAAATAGTACTGCTTTAAAGTGTAGAGTATTAATTACTCCATTGTATTAGGTGTGAACACAGAACCAAAATATAGTTCCTACTCCCCAGTGTTAAGAATTTGAGATAACGATGTATGACATGGTATATAATGGATCTGGTGAAAGACAGGTTGTGAGGAAGAAACAAGTAGAACAGTGAGATTTTCATTCTCTGTCTTCTCTTTCTGTATTTCCATGTAGTGGGGGCACATCTGCACTGAGACAAGGACATCAGAGCTTTCTAGCTGAGTCCCATTAATAGTCTGACTCTGTTTCTCTGGACTTAGTCTTAAGAAACCTAGTTAAAATACAGACCTACAGCTAGAGTTGTTTGCTCCTCCTCAGGATAGTCTTTCAAAATAAACAGTGCTTATGCAATGGAAATAAACTGCAATATTAAATCAATACACATATACCTCCGAGAAGGGGCTTTAGTGGCCCCAGTTCACCTTGCACAATTCTGGCATATTTCTCCTCTGCTTTCTCTTTCAAGTGGAGTGATTGCCTTTTTTGGAGCTCTCTTCAGTGCGTTTCACAGGCCCCCACAGGACATACCCTGTAAGGCTCTTTAGAAAATTCTGTCTGTTAATACAGTTCTTCAGCTTCCAGTAATTTCAAACATTTTGCCTTGAACAGAACATCAGGAAGACATTACACTGATTTTGCTTCCTCTTAGGTTAGCAGGCCTGCCTGTAGGCTGTCTGGTGGATTACATGAGAGTAGCAGGATGTGCAACCATTCTCCCTTTGAGTCAGTGTCTCGGCACAGCGCTACAGGGGTTGTGGATTTCTGTGTGCCCTCTCAAGTGATTTTTAGAAGCGCTATCATCTTTAGGATGATAAATTAGTAATAATATCCCACGGTCGTAACATTATTTACTGCTATAAAAGCACAGTTAGAGCAGACAGGATTTCTGCAAAGCACTTGTTCCAGTGTCCATAAATATCATTAAATGGAGTCCTAATTCTTTGATAACCCAGCTGCCACTAGATATGCCATGTTGCTCTCCAGATATTACAGTCTATTTATAATAAATGAAATATAAAATTGAGGGATGCAACATAGAAAAATATCAGCTACTCATTCTCAGGATTGTTTTGCAGAACAGTTTTTAAGCAACTGTAAAGAGCTGATTGAATAAACTCTGATTTCTTTTGCCTCTTCCCATTTAACCTGTATTTGTTTTCCATTCTGAATCTCACACAATACTGCTGAAATAGAATGGCATTGTTCTACATCCTTATTTAACTGCATAACTTTGTGTATTTCTTGGCTTTTCATATAAAGGAAACTGTTACTGTACCTCAATTCTTGTTATTTATAAACCTTAAAAGAACTGACAGCAAAGACTGTCAAGTAATCATTTTGTTTTGCGATTTCCCAATTATATATATTCACTAAAATTTTTAGGGTGACTACTTGATTTACATCATAAATGCAAAACGATTTTAATACAATTTTACTGAAATAGTTTCTTCCTTGTTTTTTTTACCAACTTCAGCGGCAGTTGGCATTCTAAGAAGTCAGCAGAATCTTAGTCTACACTTAACTATACTTAAGACATGAATGCATTTTATTCAAAATAATAATCTGTAGGTGAATATACCACATTTGAAAAAACCATTTGCTGCCTCACTTGAGTGGTTGATCTAGAAAAGGAAAAGTCTATGAGTTTAGGTGAGTTTGTATGTCTAAAGAAAATAGTCAGGATCTGCTGTTGGCCTACCTAACCATGAGGGTCTCTACAAGGTTAGCATCAGAGCATGTCCTCTCCTCCTGCCTCAAAACAGAAACTCTCCTGTGCATAGATTCAAGAGTTCAACTGCTATTGCTGTGGCAATATGTGCATCCACTCTCAGCTTTCTTTTCATTCTCCTTTTATGACCTGAGTTCCTCTTGAGGAATGGATTGCACATTTTAAAGGCACAGTTTCAAAGCTACAAATATCTGAATCATGAGGGAGTATTTAGAAAAGTATTGTTATATGCTTGCCTGGTTTTATACTTTTTTCTTTGCATTTACAGATTGCCAAGGAACATAATACTGAGTTAGACTAACCTTTTTTCTGACCAGGATGACTGTTTTGTTTCTGTGCATCGTCTTCAGAACATACATCCAGTTAGACATGTTAGCAACACTCCAAAGATTTTCACAAAAAATTGCTTTTCCTCAAGTGGGTTTTTCCTGAATGTTCAGGGCTATGTGAAGGGTCTCTTGTGTTACTTCTGCTGTCTGCAGCATAGCAGGCAACACTACATTTGTTGTTTTTTGTTGTTTTTTTTTGTTTTTGTTTTTTACTCTTACACTGAAAGGTACAAGGCATAAGGCCTCTGGGTGCCCTTGCATGATCTGAAAGAAGAACTCATGCACTCATTTCCCTTCCATGCATGAAAGCAGTTCACATATACAGAAACTTTCAGAGTCTAGATTAAATCTGTTGGCATCACTTGACATTTTTAGGTGGCATTTCCAAAGAAAGTGTTGATGTGCAGAACACTTAGGTAGTCTCTGAACAGTATTGAATATACATCTACAAGCCTCAGGATTCATAAGCAGTGTTCACCAGAAAATGACTTTGTTTTTCCCACTTTTGCTGAAATTACTCTGAGATTTTATATGCAGTGTGTCGTAGTTAGTAGTTATACAGGCTTAGCAAATTGTTTCACAAAGACACAATGTCATTTCTCAGCACAGGTATACCCTACTTTGGGACATGGGAAGAACTTTTCTCAAAGGAAGCAGCAGATGAGAAGTACCGCCTTAGCTGTGGATTTTGGTTAGGTCCTCTGGGGAGGAGTTAAAGGGCAATCTAGTCTAGGACCTATGATAGAAGTTGTGATGGAGATGAGAATAGGGTCAAGAGACTAACAGAAAGGAAACAGATGTAAAGCTGACACATAGTGTTTAACAAGGTACAAGCTGGCTGGTCAAACCCACTAGAGTGTACTGTACATACAATGCAGTTAAGACCTAAGTTTAGCAGCAAATTCAATATGAAAAAGTACTTTGCGTGCTGAAGACATCTGATTTAGAGGTTCCATGGGAGCTACAACCATGCCTATCTTAGCTTTGCACCTCTATTTCTTTACTTCACACATCCTTATTGGGAGAAGAACCATTAATTTCAAAACATGAGAAAACTTCTTTGCAAGAAAACTGTACAGGTGAAATCGAGCTGTTGTAACCTGAGAAGCTACAGAGAACAGGGAGTCCTTGAACCAGAACCAAGGCAAATTCCCTCTGCATTTGGGCTCGTGTTTCTGCAGTACATTGTGTTCATGAGCCTAAAGACTTCAACATTACCCAAGATAAATAAATTGCCAAGGTGGTCCTTCAGTGCTATTAATTTTTTTTATTAGCAATGAAGCAAGATACTAAAAATCCCATAATCCCAATTTTAATTCCCTCACCTCGATCATCAGAAATCTTGGCACAATTTTGTAATTGCTTAAACCTTATCCACCAGAGTAATCCTTGATGATGTGCAAACCCTCCAGTGTCTCCTGCCAAAAGAACTGCCTGAAGCAAAAGTGATGTTCTTAAAATAAAAATACCCCATTTCCACCAGAGCATGAGCCTCTTTCATCCTCTTCTCTTGTAGCAGTCATCCGTGTGCAAGCTTTGATAAGTTTCACCAGGTTATCAGTTCTGTGCTCTTCTGGCAGACTGTCAGACCTTCCCTCCCTGTGCTTTCTGTTCTGTTATCTCACCAACTTTCTACTGTGTCTCCTGAGCACCTTATTTAAGCAATTTCCTTAATAGCTGCTGCTGCTGCTGCAGTGCCTTGCAAGTTTCTCCTTTGCTTCTGGTTGAAGGACACTTGTTTAGTTTAGGAAGGGACAGGTACAGCAGCAGGCTGGGCACCTGTGGTAGGAAATTCCCAGTGCTCCCATTGATGGGGTTCACAGTACTCACAAGGGTTTGTTCAGTAAGTGTCTGAGTGGTCTGGGAACTGACTTCTAGGATGAAACTAGGTTTAAGCACTTTATCAGCATCAGCTTAAAGTTTAAGAGCTCTGAACAAAAAATTAAATATCCTACTAAACCCACATTTTGTTGGTTTCAGTTTGAAACAAGTGTGGCTAATTGTCTTAAATTTTCAAGAGGATGAAAGTTAACCCAAATTTCAAGGGCATTTCTAAAGCAAATTTCTGGGTTTGTGCCAGAACTCTGCAGTATGCTGAAACTGAAGCCATAGCTCTGTTATGGATCAAGGTCATAGATTAGCGTCCTTCCAAATCCAAGCCAGAAACCTCATAGGTATTGTTTTGGTTTCAAATTTCTTCTTTTTCATGTTGCTCCAATCCCAATACCTTTTCCCTGAAGTAGCGCTACCAGCAAATGCTTTGCCCAGTACATTTCTCTTACTGTAAAATTTTTGCTGCTGGTCAGTCCTGGCTGTGTAAGTAATTCTTTCCTTGGACTGAGTCAGGAGTGCTCACAAAACACTGTGCTGGCCTGGCAAAATGTCTGCGAGGTCTCTGCCTTTCCTTCCAGCTAGGGCTGTGGTGCCATCAATATGCTAATTCAAGGCAGCTGAGAGCAGAACTCCCTACCTGCAGCTTTTTAAGCTCAAAGATTTTTTTAATCAGTTTCCTAATTGGAACCTAGGGGACCCCATTATGCTTTAATAATACAAAATCTTACTTTTAAAAATCTTAATTATGGGCTGCTTTTTAAATGGATTTGATCACTGAAAATATCTGCTTTTTTTTTTTGGGGGGGGGGTGGGGGGGTGGGGCAAGGGGGTTATATCTCCTTTTAGAAGATTGGTACACAAAAATGCTCCAGAATCACAGGAAAAATACTCCATTTGGACAGTGCATTAAAGGTGCTGCCATGGTATCAATCCAGTCCCATGTAATGATAACTTTTTTTTAAACTTGTTTTCTTTTTCTTTGCTTTATTGGTGACCACAGTGATTGTTATATGTCGCTGTGGTCAGATTAATCTGTGTCCCAGAGAGTTTAAAGGACTATGTAAGTACTGTATTGGGAGTTTGGAACTGACGATGTAGACCAATAATTTCTGTGATATATATTCCAGAGGCACTATTGGAGAATAAATCTGTTCATCACAATGCTTCTGTAAGCAATTTCTCTCTAACCTCATCTTGTGATTGGCACCATACTGTCCCTGAGCTTGTTGATGAAGCATTGCTGCTATTTAAGATTTTTATCATGTAAAGATAAAAGCCCTTTTGGCACGTGGGCAGGCACAATCAGAAGTATCCCTATATATGCTGGTATATTGATTGTACAGTTTGTAAATTATCACTTGTTTCTCAGAAGGGGAAGAATAGTTTCATAACACACTAATTATGAATTTAGTAGTTTGTAAATTTACATGTAATTTTTAAGATACTGATTAAACTCCAAACCAACATAATTTTTTTTTTGGTGAAGATTGTATTAGAATTCCTTGGAGACTATCTTGTGCTGTGTTTTCTTGAGTTTTCTTGACTCAGTATTCTTGAGTCTTGTCAAGGCTCATCAGCAATGTTACCCTTAGGACTTCAGTTACTGTCTTCATCATTTAATTTTTGGGGAATGCTCATACTTGCTCTTTATACTGGAAATCACCATAGTCTAAAGAGCATGCACTTTGCTTAGTCACTATGGAGGAGGGGCACATTAACAGTTCCATGGGGTATCAAGACAGTGAATCTCCTGTTGATGTGTCTGTTAGCCTGCATATATCCTGTGTTTCGCTTGTTAAATAACTCAATTTTTTTGAAAGACAGCAAACAAGGGATGGAATCTATCAAGACACAGAGTTCGTAGAGGAGGATTTGGTCCCATTGAGTGTTTGATCTCTGAAATCATCTTTGTTACCAGCTTCTTGAGATTTTGGCACTAATGCTTACCTCTAAACATCTGATATTTAAATTGAGTAATATGCTGAGTGATGACAGGGATCTTGAGGCTCTTCCTACAGAAACTGGCTGCCAAGAGATGTAGAAAGAGTTTGGTTTGGAACTTTATATGGGCTTTGGATTTTGGTTCTGGGGAAAGGATTTGCTGCTGGAGAGATCCAGAATCACTGAATAACTACCTGCTTTGGGGGACATGGTAGGAGTCAGTTTAATTCTGCTAGGGGCTGCCTTTTGTCTGAGTTTTATTTATCAAGTATTATTCTCAAATAAGATTGTTTTGGGCATCCGTATTGTTAAAAGAAAAATGCAGACATCTACCATAAGTAGTGCAGTTCTGAGATGACTTTGCTTAAAGGAATCTCCCGACCTCTTTCCTTTTAACACAGAGGCTGCTGGGGATGATTTGCAAATTTGGTTGAATGTCTAGGGTTAAGGGGGGCAGGTTTGGGCTTGGATGTATAAACAACAAAATAAACTCAGTTTGAAACAAAAAAGAGAGGTAAGAGAGGCATTGATAGTAATTTTCCTCAGAATTAGTTCTATATTTGAGCAAAGGAAATCCAGTTGTAGAGTTGCAGTAACTACTGGCTAGAGGTGGCTGTGCTGCCGGCTGGGGCACAAGAAGGTACAGGGACATCAAGTGAATCTGTTTCAGAAAGCTACTTGAGATTGTAGAAATGTAAAATAGGCAAAATCATTATGTGCATGGTGTTAAATAACTGAGGGCCAAAGAAGAAACTAAAGCATTTCTTCTACCCAACCATCCCCACTGTGTACGTATCTGTTTGGTCTTTGGATCTTAACTGCAATTAAGTTGTGAGACCATAGAGAAATCATATACAGCTGAAAGGGGAATCTGGGGGAAATACTATGGAGCATGTGTATGGCCAATGTGTTTTGAAGGAAGGGAGTTCTAAATCAAAGGCACACAAGTCAGCCTGGACTATTTGCCTTGGTGCCAGAAAGGGCTCCTTGATCCTATTTTACTGGGCTTTAGATATGAATTAGAGGGAAGATGTGCTGCTGGTAGCCAAACAAACTGAAATATTGTCGAGGGGAGGAAAAGGGAGGGATGAGATCTAACAAAAGAGCAGGAAACAGATGCAGGGAAGACGCGTCACAATTCACCTCAATCTTTCTTTACCCAGGCAGGAGGAATCCCATCTTCTCCACTGTCCTAGGACATGCAACATATCTTAGTAGGGCTGGCTTGCAAACTTTATATTCCTACTGCAAACACAGACAAATGAAATATGTAAGTCCCTGACACTGCTTGTTCTGCCTTTGCCTGAACTGAGAAAGCAGTTTCTGAAAAAGAAGCAGCAGACATCAAACTGCATGACACATCCTCTTAAAAGAGAAAGCAAGTCCCTCTGTGTGAATAATTGCATAATAAATAAATCTGTACTTTCTCAAAATTGTTGACATTCTGGGTCAAACCTCTCTCTGGTGTAATTCCCCTAACTTGAGTGAATTTACATGTTATCAAAAGTGGTCCTCTTTGTTAAGAGACTGAGGTGATTCTGTCCATGCATTTGTCTCACAGTTTGGAAAATTAGTTGCAACTTTGTGTCACTGTATGTCTATGTAGCATAGTCTATACACCTGTGCAAGTGCACATGCACATCCATGTATGTATTAAGAAACTAAACTTCAGTTGTTACAAATTTTAATGCTATAAATTATTTGTTTAAATGCATTTTTTGTTGTCTGCTTGGCCTTTTTTACCTGCTACAATTTGCCTATTCATTTTTTATGTAAACCTTACTGTCCCTTGACTTGCAGAAAAGCAGGTTTCTTATGTAATTTTTTAGCATTAAAGAACAAAACACTATAGATGAAGTTAAATATAATAATCATAAAAGTGACTATAAAGCAGCAAATTTCTCTCTAACTAAGCTGTTGTTAGTTTCTTGAAGTCATAGGTGCTGATTAATGCAGAGCTTTTGCTTCTCTTTTTGCTGTAGCCCAAACACAGCTGCAGCAGAAGGGGTTGAATTCTTGCTGCCTCACAGAGATCAGTTTGAAGTTCAAGCTCCTTTGCAGAATGCTTATTGTGGAGATGAGGTGAGGAAAAGCAAATACCAGCTGTACTGGCAGGTACTGCAGTTGGCTATGAATCACTAGCAAAAAAATCATAACTTTGATCTCAAACCAAATAAACTTTCAGCCATGTATAAAGAAAAAAAAAAAAAAGGTTACTTTTCTGTGCTTCCATGTCTGAAGTGAGAGCACATGAGTATAGATCTCCAACACAATTTTAATTGCTTTACTTTTTACTGGAAAGAACCAAGATGAGACCCACCTAAATATAACTTCAGGAAATAATGTCTACCTTACTATTTGCAGCAATTGAAAGAGATTAAAATTGGTCGAGTGTGAAATAAGGGATGGGCCAGTGAAGAGCTGGTATAGGAATCTGTATCTGTCTTGTGCAGAATACAAGACTGTTGAACAGTGTCTCTGGGAAAAACACATATCCAGCAAAAGCATTCCTCTCTAGTTCCCTGATGCATATATTTCTTCTTGTCTGAAGTATCAATTTTCTTAATGTTTCTATACAAAAATTTATCTAAGTATTTATCAGGAAATATACTGAGATTCAAAGCAGAGGGGTTTTTTTTCACACCAGTGATTACACGCTGAAAATGACTGTGGCAGGTTATCACTGAGGGCAATAGCTTCTCAATGTATGAAAATAGAATATTCATCTTAGGAATAAAATTATTAGTAGTTTTCTTAAGTACCACCAGTTTCACTGATTTTTTTGTGGGAGATTCTTCAGACATTTTCCTCAAGGTCTAAACCAAACAACCACAGTTTGAAATTAAGGCTGAGGTGCAGGGCAATGAGTAGAAGTACTCAGTACTGCATGTCCTCTTACTGCCCTGCTGTGAAATGCTCTGCAAGCCTTCTCAGAGCTTGAGAAAAATTTACATTTCAGCCTTTCACCAGGAACCCTTAGGCTTAAGGCAAATGTCTTGTGTGTGCAAACTTCTTTGGAGCAGCTGGTGACAGTCAGTGGCAAAACCAGAACTTTTAAGTAGCTGGTTAAGGTTTTGAAAACTGTCGTGCTTCTCTGCCAGGAAGCTTAAGAAATCCATCCTATTTGCATCCTGTAAATAAGATATTTAGGACAGGTTTCTAGCCTGTACCTCTTAGGTATGTTTCTGTGCTGTGTAGAGATCTTGCTTCATTGTGATAAATACTGATATTTTCCTTAGGTGTAGCTGACTTTTTACACCTAAATAGAATTGCAGTTGTCTAATTAGAAGCTGTATCATGGAAGAGGAAAAATATTAAAAATATCAGATTTATATTATGTAACATGGAAAGAAAATAATTTAAAATGAAATGAAAATAGTTGAGTTAGCAGTGCATGATGCCACCCTAAAATAATAGTGATCAATGTACTCAGAAAGGTGTCTATCTTGCATGTTCTTTGAAACACCAGGTTCATCCCCACCACCTGATGACTGCTGAAACCAATGAGGTTGAATTGGTCTTTACTACTCAGACCACTTCTTTTATCTAAGAAAATAAGAAAAGGTCAAGATTTGGTGCTACCAGACCATCTTCCTTTTCTCTCTTCCCATTTTTCAGTGCAGACTGAGGCTGAGATTAATGATCATGAATAGTATATTCAACAGGCATTTTCTATGCTAGAAGTTATCATGCTACAAGCTGACTTAAAGTACTTCATGCACTAGGTGGCTTTTTTCCCATAGCCAGCAGAAAGATCTGAGGAAGAGCATGCTCCAGAGACAAGGAAAATATTTTGAAAAGTTTTGTAATAAAACTAGTTTCAGGGTTTCAGGGAAGCCACTCAGCTTCCTGGATATCACATTCAGCTACAAAGCTGTACCACAACATTTGGATAGAAATTAGTTTCTTCCATCAATGTGTGTTAGTGTAGCACAGATATTTAAATACTACATTTAAAGAATGGATGGTTTCAAGATAAATCCTAAAGCTTATGATCAACTTTTTTGAGCATTTCAGAGATATCTGGCTGCACAAACAAGGAACTGAGGTTTACTCAGACCTTATCTTCTACAGTGGCTGGTTTGTTTATGAGAAAAAATTCTGCATTTGATCCTGAGAAAGAGTTCTGGATTTGATCCTCAGCTGGCATGGCATGAACTGTCCCATTTGAGAATGGTTGCATCAAATGCAAGTTAAATTGGAGAAGTGTGTTAGAGTAGAATGCTCTCATCAGAATTTTTATATTCTGAAGTATTGATCAAATAAGACAACCTCCCAATGTCATCTGCATGGGGTCACAACCTCCATATATGTGACATAGAACAAAATTAAGTTCAGAGAGGTGCTGAGAAGAAAATAGGTTATTGCCCCATCACTTCTGCAGTGAAGTAAAGTCATCACACAGGGCTATTGGACATCTGCAGCTCTGAGGAAGCTGCAAAGTTTATTGGGTGGAAGTGCACCATTTCATTTTTATGTATTTTTTACATTTGTTTGAATATGCTGTGCACCTTTCATTTTCAGCATTCAAAGTTTTGGCAGTCTTTATTGACTGTCTGAAAGGCAGAAATGTTGATTTATAGAATGTGGGAAAAGGATTGTTGTAGTTATCAATGAATTGCATCCATACCTGGAAACATAGCAAGGTCTTCACTGAACACAGCAGTAGCATGAGATAGGATGAAAAGCCCATCATGTAGTAGAAAAGCAACAGAAATAATATTATTAAATAAGGTTTAATATGTTTGGAATACCCCTTTGTTTTTAAGAAAGACATAATTGTGAAAAATTGTAGGTGGTTGGAATATGGCAGCAAAGTGCACCTTAAAATCAAACCACTGGTAACTTGTAAGTGTGTGACCTTTGTTGAATTTATGAATTCATAAATTCATTATTCTTGAAACCAACTCATATTATAAATGTCTTTGAAAATGTCAAAACTGAATATGAGGGGAGAGGCAGAAGTAGATCTGTGGTATCCCCATTAATCAATTTCTCTTTCATGCTTTCTTTTATAAATGCATTCAGTTTTATGTAAATGCAGTGACAAAACAACATAAATTGATTAATAAAATAGCAGAAAAAATCCCTTCTGAAAAATAAAACTCTGTTGATACCATGAGCACTTTGATTATAGTCCAAGTTTTTTTTCATCATGGCATGAAGAGGAAACCCCTAATTTTTTCTGTGATTCATGGTTCCAAAAACACCTGCAAGACCCCCTCTCTGCTGATTTGATCTTAAGGTTTAGTGTTGGATGGCCCTTGATTTGTTTCATATTTTAGGAAAGCTGTGATGGTCTAGTGGATGTGCATGGAGTAATTTTTCATCATGTAAGCACAAATCACATGTTTTTCCTGCATTTGTATGTGCCATATATGTATTTGTATGTGGTGAGGACTTGTTTCAGCTCTCAGGTGCAAGCCAAGACAAAAACCTCAAACCATGCAGAAAATAAATTCTACATAGATACTTCCATGGTGATGGAGAACATTTAGTGAAATTTCCAAAAGGCTCTCTGTAACACATATTGTACAGATATAAACAGTGAATACTTATCATTATGGTTGGGATAATTTAAGATAGCTGCCCTAATTATATTGGCAAGTTTAATTGGCTAGATTATTCATCTTTGATTATTGGCTCATTGTCACATAATATTTTTGTTCATTATTGAGCATCTGTATTAGTCTCCTAGAAGTGCACATGTGTAGTTTTTGTCATACAGTAAAAGTGTCATTAAGGAAAGGCAGAGGCCCAAGTTGTGTTCCTTTCTTATCTGTAAATGGGGCTGATAATACTTTGCCCATCTTTACAATTTACCTTGCACAGCTTTTGGGATAGTATCACTCTTCTACTGAATTTATCCTGCATCCTGCAAACAGGCATTGAATCTGGCTTCACTGTCTCTGTGGTTCAGTAGTATGGACATGAGATAAATTGTCAGAAGACTGCAGTGCCAGACAACCCTCTCTCCTCACTTCTGTGGGCTCTGTGAGGGAAAGACCATCCATGGAGGACTAGGTTAGGAGCACTTTTGAGTTAGGCTTTATGCCAGGCAAGGGTCAAAACTCTCCTTGCTCATTTGAACTGTTAGAACAAAAAGTTTTTCCATACATC
Organism: Cettia cetti; assembly: GCA_013401135.1. Lineage (NCBI taxonomy): Eukaryota > Metazoa > Chordata > Aves > Passeriformes > Sylviidae > Cettia > Cettia cetti. The sequence goes on from VZUI01085127.1 coordinate 18,601, forward strand.
TTCCTGAAACACTGTAAAACGCTGAGTAAAAGAGTTGTAATGACCTTTAGTCCTCCAGAAGCTTTAGATGGAGGAAACTTCTGACCACTGTGAAATGAGGGAGAGACACACTGAATCAGGAATCTAAAGAAAAGCAATGCCTGAGCAAGAGACAAAGACTCTGGAAAGAAAGAAAAAAACCCAAAAAAACAACTTATCAGAAAACTGGGCCTCAGCTATTCAGTCGAATTAATTGTTACTCTTTGATCAGCCTTTGACAGTGTCTTAAGGAACGCCACCTACCCACATCAGATTCTGTACAAGAGTGAAATATTCAGCCAGCTGATTTAGAAGGAAACACTTCTGTCCTGAAAGAGAATTTGTAAGAAAAATACCACCACAAACCCCAGGGCTTTCCAGTGTGTTTTCTGTCTTCTCTCTTACCTAGCAAGCTTCTGTAGAATTTTAGTTCCTATTTCATTACGAAGCTGCTCTGTGGAGAATCTGGCTGTTGAAATATAGACCAAGGCAGGTCTACAAAGGCCTTTCTTGTCAGGCATGTCTCATCTAGAGGAGATGAGGGAAGAGAGAGTGTATTCCTGGGAATACTTCAATGTTGTGTTGGTGTGGACAGTGGTTTGGCTTCAATCACACTGCTCAGGCACAGCACTTTTGCTATTATAACTTTGTTTTTAGTACTTCTTTGTGTATAATAAAGATAATGACATGCTTGGATATTGAATTCTTATGAAGTCATAGTACCAAAAATGCATGCTAGCCATACAGACTGGATTATATTTTAATCCATATAGAGAGGGCCCACATGGTGTAGTGCAGCTATCAAAAACAAATGGTATAAGGATTAAAAACATGACTATCACTGTGCTTTGATAAATCAACTTAAAATTATTCCACTCTGCATTTCAGGTAATGTAATAAATTCAAGTTAGAGACTACTAAACTCAGTTGACTTAAACACTGAGAACAGTCTCACAAGAGCTGCACAGAGAAGGGGAAAGGCTAATTTATTTCACTTCTCAGATCTCTGCAACCACTGTGTAGATCGGTATTGCTAATGAAGACTGCTGTATAACACCAACAGAGAAGAAATATGATCTGGGATCAGGGAGGTCTGGGTCTGATCTTTGCTGCCACCTGCAATGGACTATGTGAAATTCAGTGGTTATGAAATCAAGCATATCTCTTGCTGGACAGTAACAGAGAAGCTATAGGTCCCCTGCCAAATTTTTTTTCTGTTCATTCCATAGTCTGTCTTTCACTACACAGTGGAGTATGCTTTCCTTCCAGATTCAATTTAGAAAATACCTGGAATAATTGGGGGCTTGTCTGTTCTCTGAGTCTTTGTTGATGTGAATTTTGAGCTAAGATCAGATACAGGATTTCCACTACCAGCATCTGCAGCCCTCTGTTCCTAGAATAGGAGTAACACAGAACTAGAAGAATTGGACTTACCCCCAGGCTGTTTGTCCTTCCTTAGCTTTCCTGCTATGCAAGTCATTTCACCATCTAATGAAGCTGAACATAGACTGTCAGCCATGTCACTTAATCTAATAACCTTTAAGACCTTGACTATAGGTTTAGGTCACTACATGACAGAAGTGTGGATCCAGATGTGGCTTTCCCTTCCCTTTTGAAAGCAAAAGATTTCCATTTAGGTTTCTCTCCTCAGAACATGGATATTTTTTGTATTATACTATTTATATCTATAGATCTATATCTATATATAGATATATTTGTCCATTATACCCCTAATGGATGAATCTGTGCTTGAGATTTTCATCTTGGCCGTGATGCTTTCCTTGGAAACTGTTTTTCCTTTATTGATTCAAAATCTTTCATGCCCTGCCATCCTCCCTGGCCCCGATTCCCATTACCAGGGTGCAGGAGGGGAGCTCAGCCTCTGGAAATGCTGGTGGCAGTAGATGGCAGCAGCAGTCCACTGTGGGAACTCAGAGCTGCAAAATAAGTGATAGGAAGCAGACGGGCTCACAGGAGGCTGGCATTTTAAATATCATCCTTTTTTGTCTTTTTTGGTTCCCTGGCACATCTCTGGTTCTGATTTTCCCTTCAGATCGCCTACGTATTCTATATCAATTACCCATGAGCTTTTTTCATTTTATTTCCTGTTACATTTTGACGCATGGGTGGTAGATAGAAGCCTTGTAGCACCTCAAAACATAAGCACAAGAGAATTTGGGAGGCTCAGAAGATTTCCCTGAAAAATAAAGCACTTGGGTTTATTCTTGGTTTTCCAAATTCTTTTCTCCTTGCATACATGCTTACAAACCAAGGTGTTTCCATATGCCATACTAGATTATTTGTTCCTCTGAAGCTGCCATTCAGAATTGGAGCAAAGAAACCCAGAAGAACTAATTTTTTCCCTTTTGAGTACTTTTTATTTTTTTAAAATGCTGTAGCTCAGCACTATGGCTTATAGTGCAGGGGAGAATTAATTTTCTTTATTTTTATGGTGAAACAGGACCCCACAGGACAAAAGTATGACATTTTTGTAATCTTACAAGCTAATACAAGGTTTTAAAGCATGGTCATTTTCCCCTCTCATGTGACCACAGTAGCAAAGAATTTAAGCCATTGAACCTGCCAAGTGGATGACATCTTCGAGGATTAGATTCAGGCACTGTTCCAGGCTCCAGGCCATATTGATGCCCAGGCATATTCTACCTGGTATGGAGCTCACAGGAGCTGCTTTCTTCACTTTTCTGTCACTTAAAATACCTGCTTCCAAAAAAAAAAAAAAAAAAAAAACAAAAAAACAAACCACAACACCACAAACCTGCAGATTGCAGGGGTTGGAACTAAATGATCTTCAAGGTCCTTTCTAGCTCTAACCACTCTGTGTTTCCATGACTCTTTGATTAATAACTTCACAAGTCAGGCATATACACAGCTGCACACAAAGAATCAGAGACATTAGCTGGGAGCAGGAGACAGGACAGTGCCAGTGTTTTACTTGCCAAACAAAACAAACAGAAGAGAAATTGTTTAACAAACAACAAAGTAAGGCCCTTTACTCTTGCTGCACTCAGGCTGCTGTCTGACTGCAGAAAGGCAGATTTATCCCTGATTCATCAAGCTTATGCCCTTGCCATGAGCACCCCCACTCCATTTATCTTGTAAAGACGGCTCCTTGAAGCAGGGTAGTTCCTGGCCCCCAGGCAGTGGCTTTTGGACCAGTTGTCTCACTTAATCAAAGACTTCTGTGGATGATTTTGCAGTCAAAAATTACCTCTCCCTGACAAATTGCTTTTTTTTGCAGGGTGTGACAGAGCCTGTTGTTAAAGGGGTGCATACATAAAAAGAAAAAGATGCATAAATTACCTACATTCTCTGATTGAGCTTTAGAAATGCTCATGAATCTGTAGAACTGTGTGTTTCAGAGAGCTACAGCGAGACTGGAGACTTCACCAAAATGCAAAATAGAGCTACCTTCCCTAAATGTATTTCTCATCAAGAGTAACTCTGAATTGCATTTGATGATTCCAAAGGTTGGCAAAAACCTCAAGCTGTTTAATCTCAGAACATGAATATTGGTTTTATACTTAATAGAAATTATTGTTTTCAGCTGCTACCACCAAGGATGTACTGCTTGTCATTCACAAGCTTACAATGATGAATGGAGGCACTCAGCCTGGTGTAAGTTTCTAACCCTGTTCAGAGGGTTAGCACTTGGAGGTGTATATCTCTAGTCTAATGCCAAGAGGTAAAGCATGCATCTGCAGTTAAAACTTTTCATATTATTAGAAACAACTTTTGAAGGGGATTTGAAAGTAATATTTAAAATTAAATGGAATCTAAAGTGTTCCTTAATGTGGAATAACCAGCAAATCCCACTGCATTACCCTAAGCACAGAGGCTGGACCTTAATCATAATTAACCACATATCTTCATTATCTGGACTATCTCATACAGGTTAAAATGCCTATTAACATGCACTTTAAAAAAGAAATTTGTGAGAAGTAAAAGTAGTATCTGTAAAGGTTGTACTGACCAGTCTGAGTGTAAAAATGGAATTATTCCTCCAAAAGTCCTATGACATTATCGTGTGTAACTCATCCACAAAATTCTATGTCTACGTAATTAAAAAGATGACAGATCCTAGTCTTGAGTTTTCTTACTGCTTAGCAACTTAAGGAGGAAAAAAGGTTAAGAAACCTTTTAAAATGCACAAAAATCCCAGAATTCAAACTGTCTGAGTCTGGTTTAGAGATGTACAAACTTGACTACATTGCTACATCCCAGGAGTGCCTTTAGAAAATGATAAACAAAAGTATAAAAGGGAGTAACAGATAGCTGAATGTGTGAAGAAGATGGAAGATAGAAAGTCTGCCTGGATGGTAAGAACTGCATTGAGGAGATCTTTGAGATCTGCACTGGAAACACTGAGCTACATTCATTGCAGAAATAAAAAAATAATCTGCTGATCTTAGGCAACCTCTTCTTCTACACAAAATAGGGATCTTTGTAGATGACTAGAGAAATCTGCCTTTGTAGCATAAACAATAGTGGTTCTGATTGTCAGGCATGGAAAAGAGGGCATAGACCTGATTATCACCTAAAATGATCATCAGCACAACTATTCTGTGGTGTATGTTAGTCCTGAATTTTGGACATTATTTGTCAAGGAACAGAGAACACTTTAGGATGAGAAGAAATAAAGAAAAAATAGATAAATGTACATTTGAAGTGTGTTCAAGCAAACCAGTAAAACATACCTAAAAATACATGGAATAAAACATAAATCAGCAAAACAATCTGGTATGTGTAGGAAAAGAGGGAAATGGGAGAAGTCAAGCTGAGTTAGGTCTTACACAGGGCAGCAACAGGTTCTTAAAGCATTAAGAGAAAATTAGAAAAGTAAAACTTGAATCATTCTTCAATGAGGATGAGACTGAATAATTTAGATACTCCTCAAAACAGACAGAATACTTTGCTGCAGATTTTCAGTAACAATAGTGATGGAGTTGTTGATCTGAAGGGTACAGACAAAGATTAATAAGGATGAAGAAATAAAAATCAGTAAGGATGAAGAAATAAAAAAAATACTACTCTGAATTAAAACCAGAACTCAAGAGCATGAAATATTTCAGTTGGAAGACTGTAGTAATAAATACTGGAGACTTTTAGTCTGTGTTTCAAGTCAAACACCAGAAAAAACCAAAAAACCCCAATTAAATAGTGGGAGAATGCTATATGAGCAATAGATATAGGCAATTAGTAAAAATATCATCTGGGAACAGAATTAAATACATGTGGGAAGTGAGAAATGCAATCAAACATCTCATGCTGTTCTACTCTAGATTATGTTTTTGGTTGGATTTTTGGGGTTTTTTTTTTGTTTATTTGTTTTATGATCACAACAGAATTTGAATTGATGAGGAATCTATATGTTGGATGTAGATAATTAGAAAATTAGGCAAATTATTATGAGAAAAGTGGAAAGAGTTTATTGAGGAACCAACATCTGAAGGAATATATTGGAATAACATTTTTTACTGGAACATCCTTAAGATAAATGGGTGACCAGAAACAGAGGAAACATATTGAAGTAAAGTCATGCTTAAACATCTGCTTCAGCTGAGGGATATTGGTCAATGCATTTCCACAAGAAGAAGGAAAGTATTAGTCCCATTATGAAAGCTACTGGTGAGAATTTTTGTGTATGTGTCTGTAGAAGTTTCTGACCTTCTCCCTACATTCAGATGAGATTAAATAAAACTGGAGTAGAAGTTGAGAAGTCTGTTATGGCTGAGCCAAAGAAAATGAAGAATAGGGTAGGTAACACTAGTACTAGACAGCTGACACTGAAGAAAAATTTTGTGGTTGCTGCTGCTGCTTGGAGAAAGATCTTATATAACATTTGTTAATATGTTGTTAAAACGTTTTAAAGCAGTATCAATTCCCTCTGTCATGGACACATTATTGAAGAGTGGCTCAGTCCAGCATGAAAAGTTTTGCAGAAATGGGGACTGAGAGTCTGGTACCAGGCTCATGGTAACACTGAGTTAATGCATACAACAATCTGCATGCAAATTGGACCTCAATGGCCCAGAGAGCGGCTGGTTATGAACTATATTTGCTTAATAGTAGAAATACAGGGGTAAATCTGTAAGTACTCCAAGCAGCTCCATCTCTGGTCTGGTTATCTGCACTAAGAATGCTGGATGTCAAAAAAAAAAAAAACTCCAACAAAACAAAACTCTTGGGTTTTAATTATTTTCATTATTTGTTAAATTCAGAGGCAAACGGCTGGAATTCTAAGGGGACATGCCAGCTTCTCTGGTCTTTTCTGTCAAGTAGTTGGGTGTGTTAAGTGGGCTGGCCCATTGTTTTAATCTGATACCTTAAAAGTATCATACAGAGCAATGGTAGAAAAACATTCATGTGAATGAGTCAATGATATAAAAACTGACCCAACATCTTTGTGTGTCAGCATGTGCTGCTCCTTCAAACGGTTTGCAGAACTTGAAAGCTGAGAGGCAGGGTGAGGGGGATGAAAATAAAATGCTATGACATTTAAACCAGGCAGACAAAGTTGAATTCACAGGAGAATCTTTTTCTCTCAAAGGCAACTATATTTTCTGAAGTCTTCATTCCTCCCAATGCCTCACTTCCTTGAGATTATCCTAATTAGGTTAATTAGGATAGGAAGGTAGTATAGCAGCAAAGCAAATTTTGGAGGAGCCAGGAATGGAGCTGGCAAGTAGCTCTACTGAGACTGCATCTGGTGCATGGTGCTTAATCAGATTATGCTGAAAAAGCTCTGAGAATCAGGAATATTCTTATTTCATGTCTTCTGATACTTGACTGTCTTTCCAGAAAGAATCCAAAGTACATCAATAAGCTTTCAAGTAGAATGCAGAGGATGTAGCACCTGACTTGTGTAGCAATAATCTAACTAGAGAAGGCAGAAGGAAGGTTGTGGTGATGTGGGTAATTGTGATGAAAAAAAAAATCCATTAAGGGATCGTACAGCATAACCCATTGATAGAGCTAAGGATAGAAACCCAAATTTTCCAATCTCTCCTTAATCTCTTGAACACAAAACAGGCTTCCAAGCTGTGACAATTTTCAGCTAGTTGACTGCAAGTTATTTAAGAGTTACACTTAACCACACTGAAAGATTGAAAGTGACCATTTGCTACTGCTGACACAGCTAGCTAGGATTTACCTGTAGCTACCCTGGAGTGGTGTCCTGGTATCTTCCTATTCCAGCCTTCCTGCAGCTTGTTCTCTAGAATATGTATAGACAATAACATGCGAAAAGTGACAGCTTGACAAGAGAACTTACTGAAAGCCAAATATTAAGGCATCTTCCACTTAGCCTTATTTATTCCAGTACACTTAATATTTCCCATTAGCTGCTGAACAACTGTAATGGCTCTGACATTAATGAAATCTGTATAAAGTGCACATGGCTTGAGTGGGGACAGCCTGAAATGAACAGCATAAAAGCAGACCACACTTTAGTACACTGTTCCTTCCTATAATGTTAAGCACTCCTCCAGTCATTGTGGAAGGATATTGCAAAACAGCCAGGGCTTGGAGTAAAGTTAGAAAGACTTCAAGAGAATAAAGTAGTAATTTTCTTTTCTGTAAGCATCTTTAAAGTAACCTTGCAAGTTTACCTTCCAAATAATTAATTAATTCCTGTAATTACTTTATGGCTATAAATCTGCTAGTAAGATTTTAATGAGTAGAGGAGACAGTCTTGGACATCAAAGGGTTTAGTTACTACTGAATAAGGAAGTAAGACTGTGGATTTCAAGTTTTGCCATTAATGATTATTACAGATTACAACATTACATTTAGCAAAGTACTCCCAGTCTATATGTATCTGAAGGGTATTGCTTGTACAATAGCAAGTTCAGTGAATTATCATAGCTGTCCTCCAGTCTTTTGCTGTGCTCATGAAATAGACCCTTCTAATCAGGAGCCTTTGACTGATGTGTTACAAAACCCAGACAAGAAAGAGATTTGCCAAAATCTAGTGAGATAGAATGTAGCATGGTTAAACTGGAAATGTACCCTCTGTAAAGAAACCATGTGTGTATTTAAGCCTGTGCTAAAGTTGAGACTTTTTCCCAGCAATGCTCAGTGATTGCCTGCACTTAAAGTGCAGTTGGTGTGTGTGTTACAGAAACCACCAACATGAGTGATTCAGGCTAAAAGCTGTCTAGAGAAAATGCATAGTAGGAGCATCATCCTTCTTGTTGTCCCTTAAACTTAGCTACACTGATCATGGTGTGTCCTTCCATTATGAGCATTAAGTGTCTGTAATTGAAACATGTTTTGCTGCAAAATGCCCTTACAGCTACCTGCTGTTGGAGCTTCTGGATGATTTGTGTGAAATCAGGAATATCTGACTAGTGCCTAAACATCAGGGTTCCTTCTTTGTTGCATATTTTCTAGTACAGGAGTGAAGAATGGGAGGCATTGTAAAGGAAGATAATCTCTGATTTTGGCACCCTTAGAATTCTCAGATGCCTGTCCTATCTTTGTCTTGAGCTGCCTCCATGGTTGATACATGTTTATGAGGTTCTGGACCACAACAAAAATTGGAATTATACAAACATCAGGATAGGTCATTTCCACTGGAATAACTCACATGTGGATGACGATTTCTCCCTAGTTCAACAGGCAGGGATTTAGAAGGCTTGTCAGTCCTCATTGTTTTCACTTAAAAATTGATGAGAAACATGGAATTTCTAGGGATTCTAAAAAGTCTTCTAAAACCCAGGCTTTTTCAGCTGAGTACTTTGGGAATAACAACCTCTTTCAGGAGTCAACCCTTCCCCAGCTCCCATGCTCTTCAATCTAGTATTGATGCTTTTCCATGCTTTTCCTTGTTCTATGTCTTTGAGGTGGTCTGGATATGACAGTACCCAGAATTGATACAGTATTTTGGCATATGATGATGATTACCAAATGTTTGCTCCACCTGTAAATGGTAAAGGTGAGCTTTATTGCTACATCTCATGAACAAGCAACTGAATTATAAAGAGATTAATGCTATGGGTAGACTGGGAATTGAGCCTTCATCTACTGAGTTTCAGATCCAGGGAATTAATAAAAAATTTATTCAGGCCCTGACAGTACTTTCTGGATTAAAAGAAGGAGGAAAAAACCCAGCTAAAATGCTGCACCCAGAATGGAATAAGGCCTTGCCTGAAAGTGCAAGTTGTTAAATTCCCTTCTCACTCTCCATGAAAATACTGCAGTTAGGCAATTTGCAGTGTTCAGATACCTGTTTTTTGACATTTTATGGTTGCAAAACCAGACGACATGTCAGATCAATCATCTTATATCCTTCAGGTATTTATATCTCATCTAATCTCTGTGTAATGGATTATACACTGTACTTGCAGTAGGGGTTTGAATTTCATTATTCTTATTAAGCTGTCATTTCTATAGTTGCTTCATTCATTTCCATTTTAGGCCTGTGCCTTTGGTGGCTTTGCTAACCAATTATGATAATGGTTTTCAATTATGATACAAATAGAAGACTCTCACAGTTAATATTTAGAGTGGAAAATGTTCTTCTTTGATTCTCTGACAGCTGAGATGTGCAAGCATCCTTTGGTACTATTGTTATTCTAAAACATTTATAGAGTGGGATCAAATCACACACATATTAGAAGCGTGGAGAGAGGCATGTTACCTGCCCTAAGGTAAGGCAAGACAAATATAAGACAAGACACTTGACAACAGATCAGTTCAAAAAGTGTCTGGGGGAGGAGAGAGAGAAGCAGGTCGGGAGATGAACTCCATAATGATATTTCAAATGTATGGCAGCATGTCAGATTCCCAACACTCTCAGAGGGAAAGAAAATCAGGTGCAAGAATTAGTTAGGGTCTTTGACTGGAAGCAAGGGATATAGGGACAGTTGCGCTTTACAACAAGTTTGTTGTAAAGCCCTTCAAATACTGCTGTCAGGGTGTTTTTCATGGGAAGTGAAAGGTAGAGTATCTGTGTAAAGACAAGCAGGATGTGATGACAGCCATTCTCTCCCCAGCCTTCCCAAGGCATTGAAACAGAGCTTCTTATACCATCTTTCATTCCAAGTCAATTTTCTTCCCTTTAACATTGGGTTGTTATGTATCCCAGGAACAAGTCCCAACAGGAGCCTAGAGGAGTCAATACTGAGCTGATTTCCCCTTGCTGTTCATGACTTGATCATGTTCATGTAGACCAGAGAGCAGGAATGCTTGCAGCTATCCCCCCTCTTTACCAGATGAAGAGAGGCAGGAGACGTGAGCCACATCCATTCACCCTTGTGCAGCAGTAGTGTTACTAGTTAGAAGAATGAAATGGAGAGACCAGTGGGAGTCAGCATGAGACTTTGGTGAGTCCTTGGGATGAATGTGTCTCCTCTTGATGTGGGTTTGAATGAGCAGCTCACCCATCTGAACTATCAATTGCATCTTTTTCCGGAAGAACCATAGGTGCTTGAACTGGCAGTTAAGATGAGAATTGTATCCTCACAGGAGCTTACAAACCATTGTTTCACTGAAGCTTTCTGCTAACAAGTGATATGTCTCTCAGGAAAACGAACTGCATTACCTTTCATTAATTTGACATGAGATGAAGACCTTTATCTCAATTAAATACGATCTGGTGGAAGAGATACTGGAGGAGGCTCTGCAATGATTGCAAAGTCATGGGAACTCTGCCCACTTATTCCACCTGCCGTCTTAAGGTCTGAAACCCTTGCACGCCATGGAAGGAAATACAACGTTTGTGCTTGAAGGTTTCAGATAACTTTGTGAAAATTTGTAGTTTATAATATATACCTTCCGCTGGTGAATTTTCTGTGAGGCTTAAATTAAAACTTACAGACAGGGCAAACAGAACAATATGATGGTGTTTGTACCCTATGAACACCCCTTGTGCTGATGGTATAGTAAGACAATCCTCTCTTTTGGTCACTATGGAGACTGTGACTTTGAGACTCCCTCTTTTTTGTTGAGGATGGATGGCTCTTTAATTTGTGCTGAGACTGCTCTCCGAAAGGGTATGGCTCAAGCTAATGAGTTTTGAACGGATTGGTCAAAGAAAGGAAAAAACATGAGTGGATTTATTAGCTACAGATCTTTGCAAGACAAGTTGCCCTTCCCTGCATTCATCATCTGCTGTCAGATTACCTGCAATAGTTGTTTTGCTATCTGAAAGCAGGGGAAGGAATGGAAAAATGGATAATTTTTTCTCAATGAAGTTAGATGGAGTGGGCTATACAGATGGACAAAAAAGCATGTGCTAGTCACAGATTCATGGACCAAATTGTTCCTTGAGTACATCTTGATTACCAGGCCAAGTGAAGTATTTGATATGTCAGTTGCCAATGGTACATGTGAGGTTTAGTGTGGCAGTGAAACTAAAACCTATTATGACAGTGTGAAAAAAAGTCAGACAACAGCTCTGACTTGGGACATCTGGTTTCAAGTCTTGGTTTAGCAGCTTGGTTAAACAAATTGCAATGTGTCTTTGCACATGGCCTACCTCTGAAGTAGTGCAGATAATGTTTGTAGTGATATCAGTTATATTGGAGATTGAGTGGCCCCAACATGTTTGCTAAAGATTGATAAAACAAGGTTCATTGCACCTGGGACAGGTAACAGAAGTAACTTTAAGTACTTCAAAAGCTGTAGAATCTTTGCTTTTCATAGCTATGAAATATTTTCAGAAAAGTCTTGCCATACACACCATATTTAACTACGTACTTAGGCTTGTGGGTAAGATGCCCTGGGCCAATGGATTTTTAATTGCATGACTTGCACTTCACCAAGAAAACCTGGAACAAAACCTGTGGCTTTCCTATGCTGAACTGAACCTGGAAACGGCTCTTAGTGTTATTTTGGCACTGGGATATGACTCTTTGTTATACGCTGGTTGTTTAGTTTAAAAAACCTGACTGTATGCATCCTTAAAAGTCATAGAAGAATATGAAATCTTACACTATGATTTTTAATTAATGCCCTTGAGCTGAGTGATGAACTCTTAACACAGTATGAAGGATGAATACTTTGTAATAGAGATTATAAATTACTTATCAAAAAAGCATTTAATTGAAGGAAAGCATAGAGGTGCTAAAGAAACAAATATATTAGCTGTAATGAAACTTTTGAGATAAAATGAGCTAAAAACATATATTTGTCCAGTTGTAATTGGCTTCTGTCTGTGTATGCATTAAGTACAACAAATTAAATTTAAGAAGTCACATACCAGATAGCCAAAAAGAATTTAAACTCTACCCAATGTGAATCTGCATGGATTTGATTCCCATGCCTAACAATGTCAGTTTTAGTTCAAGTTTTTAGAAGTCATCCCAAATTGAAGCCTTCCCACAACTGAAAAGGGAAGCAAGCACATTGTTTTTAGACACCAACTAAGCAACTTTGTCTGGTTTCAGTGTTAACCTTGCCTTGATCAGGAGGCTGGACTGAAGAACTCTTGAGGTCCCTTCCAACCAACTTCTACCTAATATTAATTTTCAGGAAGTGGTCACCTATCGTTACTTCTGCCACAGATATATTGAGAGTAAAGCTATAGCTGAATGCATTTTCTTCTACCAGTGTTTCTGCCATCTTGTGATTTTTGCAAGTCTCTGTTCTCTTTTTAAAATCATTACATTTCTAGTCCCTGTCTGGAAGAAAAAAAAAAGCATAAATTATTATTCTGCATTTCAGAGTAACATAGAAATATAGAGTCGTACATTTTGTGAAATGCATTTGCTATTAGAAAGAAGGAAAAAAGCTGTGAGTTTCACAGTAAAATGTGCTTTCAGAGGTTATGGGGGATGGTTGTCATCGTCACCATCGATTCACTGAATGTTTCCGGGACTTTTCACATTTTTACACTGCACTGCACCTTGGTTTAAAGTAACCTTCCTCCTGCAGAATAGGAAGACTCAACCTTTAAATTTATTTATTCTATCTGAAAATCCTGCAAATGGGTTTCTGCAAAGTTTGAGTGCTGACTATAATTACTTGTACAGTTACATTTATATGTGTTCAGATACAAAAAATTTTACATACCTACCTTCACTAATCAGTGCTTCTTTCTTGCTTTAAAGCTTTTCTCTCTAACAGTGGATTATTGAAATCCTTAGGAAATTCTCAGGCAAGGCAATATTGCCTTCAACAGCGTTACAATTTATACTTTGTAATACTTTTCTCCAGAAAAATCTCCCCCTTTGATATGTTGGTGCTATTAATAGTATTTGTCATATAGGGCTCCATACTAACATTTATTTGCTCATTAACCAAAATGCAACTTTTTTTTCTGGAATTCCAGGGACCATCTGTGACTAAGAGCAGTGTAGAAAGAAAAATTTCAAAAATTCTGCTGGAGAATCTATGAAGTAGGTTGCATATCTGCAGTCTGTGCGCTGCTACTACATTCTTTGTGTTTGTTTTCTCTAAATTCCTCTCTGCTAGCTCTAAATGCTTTAATCAATACATATTAAAAAATCCCCTCCAACCATGTTGTATATCTTTCTGCTTGCAAATCAAAATCCATCTTAGATATGTAATAAAAGCATAATAATAGTAGTTCTGTCAAAACCAGACTCCTCTCAAGGTGCAGAGAAGTTGTAAAGAAATAAAATGAGACCTCAGAACGGGAAATATTTGAAATGTTGTGGACAAATATATACAAGAGCTGAAGTAACCACATTTTAGATGTACTTGATTTCAGGCTTTCATTTTTTAAGATGCTTCAGAACTTCGTAAGAAGTAGATTTTTTTTTTGTGTGTGTGTGTGCTAAGTTTTTCAGTTTCTAAGCAACTATTTCTAGGCTGAGGATAAGATTCCCAAGACTCCCAGCTTGGCAGCTACTGCTAAATAAAAGGTTACATACAGCATGATATTTGCTCTCATATTTGTTGAGACAGGCCATGATAAGAATTTGAAGAAAGAAGAAGAAATTATCAGGGCCATTCAACGTTACTCATAATAGTAAAGCCTCTGCAAGGCAGACTATGCAGCGTTGTGCAAAAAATATGCCAAGGATGGGCAAAGTAGAGGAAACAAGGAAGACAATTCTATGTGAATTGCTAACTTCAGGCAAGTAAATAACTAGATGTGTTGAACACCAGCAAGTCTAGCAGCTTCAAACTGACACCTTTTAAACAGAGCCAATACTGTTGGTGAAGGCCTCAGGAGGCAACTTTTCTAGGAAAAAAACAACAACAAACAAGATTTGGAGCCTGTCTGCAAGGGTGAGAAAAGCTAAGGGGCATTTGTTGGCCGAAACTCCAACGCAGTAGGAAAGGCTCCAAAGATGACATGTTAGCATAACATGTCCTTAGGGAGGCTGACAAGGGAATGATCTGAAAATCCCTCTGATAAACAGTGTCTGCCTTGTTGCTAATAATGGCAGACAGCCTGCTGAGGAGCATAAAAATGGAGAGAGGTCTTCTGCCCAGGGCAGATCTATCTCCTCATGGCATAAAAAAAAAAGCTTGGTGAGGCTGGAAGTGAAGAGTGGCCCTACAATGGGTGCTGCAGTAAGATGTGGGATCTATTTAGAAAGACAAATTAGAGAGACCAATCACCCGCTGTGTAGAGTTTCAACAAGGGAAAGTGTTGGATTCTGCCCTTGGAGGGGGCCACCCTGGTTGTGTGCATGGAGTGGGGAATGAGAGGCCAGAGAGCAGCCCTGCAAAAACGGACCTGTAGGTCCAGATGAGTGGCAGATTGAACATGAGCCAGCAGGGCCCTGGCAGCCAGGAGGGCCAGCCCTGTCCTGGGGTGCATCAGGCACAGCATGGCCAGCTGGGCAAGGGAGGGGATTGTCCTGCTCTGCTCTGAGCTGGGGCAGCCTCACCTCGAGTCCTGGGGGCAGTTTTCTGTGCCACAATATAATAAAGATATAAAGCTATCAAGGAGCATCCAAAAGAGGGTGTGAGGATGTTGAAGGGTCTGGAAGGAAAGCCTTATGTGGAATGGCTGAGGTAATTTGGTTTGTTCAGCCTGGAGAAGGGAAAACTGAGGAGAGACCTCACTGCAGTCTTCAACATCCTCCTGAGGCAAAGTAGAGAGCCAGATACCAGTCTCTTCAAAGTTGTGACCAGTGACAGGACTCAAGGAAATTGCATGAATCTGAGTCATGGGAGGTTTATATTTGATATCAGGAAAAAGTGGGTGTTGCAGTGCCCAACCAGAGGCTGGTTGGGCAGTGCAACAGACTGAGAATCGTTTAAAGTACCAAGCCTGTTTGAGTTCCAGAAGCATTTGGATAATGCTCTCAGCACATGGTGTGACTCTTGGGGTGACCTACACAAGGCAAGGAGTCAGACTTCAGCAACACAGCCAGGATGGGTCCCTTCCAACTCAGCATATTCTATGATTCTAAATTCTATGACTTTATCAGTGTGAGGCATATACTGACCCAACTGCCTTCTGAAGACTAGATATTATGAGTAATTGCAAGGTTATTTTCTGCAGGGATAGTTTTTTTAAATTTTGGCTGACCTTTTCATTAAAATTAAATGAAAGGGGATTTTTCTGTTATGGATTTCTTCAACTGGATCAGTCTTTAGAAGAATAAAGAATAAAGGAATTCAACTCAATCTGAGTAATCTGAAATTACCTATTTTGTAGTTGAGGTTTCAGAGATATAAATCTTGTCCCCTCTAACATGTTCATCCACAAAAAAAAAAAAAAAAAAAAAAAAAAAGAAGGAGATATAGCAGATGC